>NW_025569404.1:10000-53372 GCF_020424385.1 Procambarus clarkii | reverse complement strand
ATCACTTGAGAATGAACCATGTAGGTTCGAAACGAGGTGTAAAATTTATAATAAGTGTAATACATTCTACAGTTATTGATTTATTTTTCTTCACCTCGAACGAAGATTACCTTTGGGGAAGAGGGGATGGTGGACTGGGAAATCGTGGGGAGGACGAGGGGACGGTGGAGTGGGGATTGGTTTTGAGGCCGAGGAGATGGGTGTGGGGGGAATGTTGTTAAATATGACCGAAAAAGTAAGATTAATAAGTCTAACACGAATTTTCTCAATATATCTTATGTTTCTTTTCACTGTCGAAGGCAATTGAAAAATCAATTCTCCAAAATTAATTTTTATTTCTATTCTGACACGATGCTTGAATGCGTTTCGTAATAACTTAATATATGTTTACAAAGACTTTAGTTTACACACACAACTGTTACCTGTAAACACGCTAATCCGTCGTACTTATACTCGCATTTGGGTGAGGTGATATGATGCAACAGTTTTGGATGAGGTGAGCAAACTTTTGACAAACACGAGACAGAACACGAAACTATGGGTATTAATTGGATATGAGAGCATAAGAATGGAAGTACCTGCAGAGGGCCTATTAGCCCATACTTTCCCTTGATGCTTCTATATTGGTTCGGAGTCTTGAAGTGAGTAGAATATAGTTGTGCATTAATTGGCTGTTGATTGTTGGCGTTGACTTTTTGATGTGTAGTGCCTCGCACATGTCGAGCTACTTGCTATCGCTGTATCTATCGATGATTTCTGTGTTGTTTGTTAAGATTTCTCTGGTGATGGTCTGGTTGTAAGAGGAGATTATATGTTCCTTTACGGAGCCCTGTTGTTTATGCATTGTTAATTGCCTGTAAATAGACATTGTTGTCTTGCCTATATACTGAGTTCTTTGGGGCTTACAGTCCCCAAGTGGGCATTTGAAGGCATAGACGACGTTGGTTTCCTTTAAGGCATTCTGCTTTGGGTCTGGAGAGTTTCTCATGAGTAGGTTGGCCGTTTTTTTTTGTTTTATAGTAGATCGTCAATTGTATTTTCTGATTTTTGTCTGTAGGGATAACGTTCCTATCAACAATATCTTTCAGAACCCTTTCCTCTGTTTTATGAGCTGTCGAAAAGAAGTTCCTGTAAAATAGCCTAATAGGGGGTACATGTGTTATGTTAGTTGACTCTTCAGAGTTTGCATGGCGTTTTACCTTTCTTTTTATAATGTCTTCAACAAAACCATTAGAGTAGCCGTTGTTGACTAGGGCCTGCCCTTACCCTACAGAGTTCTTTATCGACTTGTTTCCATCCTGAGCTGTGGCTGAGAGCACGGTCGACGTAAGCGTTAACAACACTCCTCTTGTACCTGTCTGGGCAGTCACTGTTGGCATCTAGGCACATTCCTATGTTTGTTTCCTTAGTGTAGACTGCAGTGTGGAAACCTCCGCTTCTTTCCGTGACTGTTGCATCTTGAAAGGGCAGCTTCCCATCCTTCTCCATCTTGTTACACCGTATCACCTCACCGAAATGCGAGGATAAGTATGACCGATTAGCTGACTCTGTTTAGTGTTTACAGGTTACGTTTGTGTGCGAAACTAAAGTCTTTGAAAATGAAATAGGTTATTACGAAACACGTTCAAGCGTTGCGTCAGATTAGTAATATAAAATGAATTTTGGAGAATTGAATTTTCAATTACCATCAACAGTATTATTATATTATATATATATATTATATCATATATATATATATATATATATATATATATATATATATATATATATATATATATATATATATATATATATATATATATGTCGTACTTAGTAGCCAGAACGCACTTCTCGGCCTACTATGCAAGGCCCGATTTACCTAATAGGCCGAGTGATTTTCTTTATTTTCAATAAATTGTTTGCAATTAGTTTATTTGAATTATTATTATTATATTATATAAGGAACATAAATTATTGACCTAAATTTGTTAGTTTAGGTTAGGTTAAGATACGTTAGGTTAGGTTAGGTTCAGTCATATATCTACGTTAGTATTAACTCAAATTAAAAAAAATTAACTCATACATAATGAAATGGATAGCTTTATCATTCAATAAGAAAAATCTAGCGAAAAATATATGAATTCAGGAAAACTTGGCTTATTAGGCAAATCGGGCCTTGCATAGTAAACCGAGTACGACGTTCTGGCTACTAGGTACAACATTATATTATATATATATATATATATATATATATATATATATATATATATATATATATATATATATATATATATATATATATTTAATTTTATATAGGGAAGGGAGTACCACCTCTGGCTGGAAGAAGGGGGACCATAGCCTCGGAGGAAACCACACATATAACGCATTGGAGGGAATGTAGGTCCTCCCCCCCTATATATATATATATATATATATATATATATATATAATATATATATATATATATATATATATATATATATATATATATATATATATATATATATATATATATATATATATATATATATATATGTCGTACCTAATAGCCAGAACGCACTTCTTAGCCTACTATGCAAGGCCTGATTTGCTAATAAGCCAAGTTTTCATGAATAATTGTTTTTCGTCTACCTAACCTACCTAACCTAACCTAACGTTTTCGGCTACCTAACCTAATCTAACCTATAAAGATAAGTTAGGTTAGGTAGGGTTGGTTAGGTTCGGTCATATATCTACGTTAATTTTACCTCCAATAAAAAAAAATGACCTCATACTTAATGAAATGGGTAGCTTTATCATTTCATAAGAAAAAAATTAGAGAAAATATATTAATTCAGTAAAACTTGGCTTATTAGGCAAATCGGGCCTGCATAGTAGGCTGAGAAGTGCGTTCTGGCTACTAGGTACGACATATAATATATATATATATATATATATATATATATATATATATATATATATATATATATATATATATATATATATTTATATTTATATATATTTATGAGCAGCATAATATATTGAGTTGTGGCTCATATAATTGGCTCATTTTATCATAAATGTAGCTCATGTCGTCAGAGTGCTGTCGTGTACCTATCCATGTGTTAATTTCAGCTAGGAGGGGAGCCGGTCGGCCGAGCAGACAGCACGCTGGATTTGTGATCCTGTGGTCCTGGGTTCGATCCCAGGCGCCGGCGAGAAACAATGGGCAGAGTTTCTTTCACCCTATGCCCCTGTTACCTAGCAGTAAAATAGGTACCTGGGTGTTAGTCAGCTGTCACGGGCTGCTTCCTGGGGGTAGAGGCCTGGTCGAGGACCGGGCCGCGGAGACACTAAAAGCTCCGATATCATCTCAAGATAACCTCAAGATAGGAGAAGTATGTACAACTACAACAACAACTTCAACTTCATGGAGTCAACACCCCAGTATGAGTCAAGGGGTAGTTCTGAGTGTCGATCAGGGAGAGATGGCAGAAGGGAAACCGTCGCTGTTTCCTAGACCTCTCCACTGAAGCAGTTATGACATCACGGACTCTCGCCACCCAGAGGGAATTGTTTTGGTTCTGTAGGCTTCAGTGTCTGGTGCCTGTGATTGGCTGAATTCATATATCGAAGAGGAGTTAGGAAGGGAGCCTTGGAGCACCGCACCCGACGCTGCCCTCTGACGGAGGGCAGCGGACGGAGCATTCTGACGGAGTCGCCTGTTACATTAAGACGGGAGTTGTCTGCTAGCCACAGCCTAGATTTCGCGCCTAAAGCGACGTTAATTAATATCTCGTCATCTGCCTAATTTCATCTAGCGCGATTCGCTGCAGAATCCGGTTCGCGATATTTGTTAATTAACTTTGGAACGAGTGATTTAAGAAGAGCGAGAGAGAGATATAATGAACGTGCTCCTTGAACATGACCACCAGCCAGGAGCAACCAGGCATGCCAGTCATATCGGTGATCATCGGGAGCATCCGTGAGTCTATCACCACGTGAACGGGATTTCCATATCGTACTTCTATTCCCCTTCGATTGCCTTTACTTTCTTGGAGAGAAATAACTTTAATTTCGGCGAAATTGGAACATAGAGAAATTTCCCGCTAAGCCGCGCCATCCTACCAGTGAGCACCCTGTGTGTTCACGCTCACCCTGCCCCCTGAGTGTTCACGCTCACCCTGCGTGTTCACGCTCACCCTGCCCCCCTGTGTGTTCACGCTCACCCTGCGTGTTCACGATCACCCTGCCACCCTGTGTGTTCACGCTCACCCTGCCCCCCTGTGTGTTCACGCTCACCCTGCGTGTTCACGATCACCCTGCCACCCTGTGTGTTCACGCTCACCCTGCCACCCTGTGTGTTCACGCTCACCCTGCCACCCTGCGTGTTCACGCTCACCCTGCGTGTTCACGCTCACCCTGCCCCCCTGTGTGTTCACGCTCACCCTGCCCACCCTGTGTGTTCACGCTCACCCTGCCCCCCTGTGTGTTCACGCTCACCCTGCCCGCCCTGTGTGTTCACGCTCACCCTGCCACCCTGTGTGTTCACGCTCACCCTGCCCCCCCTGTGTGTTCACGCTCACCCTGCCCCCCCTGCGTGTTCACGCTCACCCTGCCCCCCCTGTGTGTTCACGCTCACCCTGCCACCCTGTGTGTTCACGCTCACCCTGCCACCCTGCGTGTTCACGCTCACCCTACGTGTTCACGCTCACCCTGCCCCCCTGTGTGTTCACGCTCACCCTGCCCCCCCTGTGTGTTCACGCTCACCCTGCCCCCCCTGTGTGTTCACGCTCACCCTGCGTGTTCACGATCACCCTGCCACCCTGTGTGTTCACGCTCACCCTGCCCCCTGTGTGTTCACGCTCACCCTGCGTGTTCACGATCACCCTGCCACCCTGTGTGTTCACGCTCACCCTGCCACCCTGTGTGTTCACGCTCACCCTGCCACCCTGCGTGTTCACGCTCACCCTGCGTGTTCACGCTCACCCTGCCCCCCTGTGTGTTCACGCTCACCCTGCCCCCCCTGTGTGTTCACGCTCACCCTGCGTGTTCACGATCACCCTGCCACCCTGTGATTCACGCTCACCATGCCACCCTGTGTGTTCACGCTCACCCTGCCCCCCTGTGTGTTCACGCTCACCCTGCGTGTTCACGCTCACCCTGCCACCCTGTGTGTTCACGCTCACCCTGCCACCCTGCGTGTTCACGCTCACGCTGCCACCCTGTGTGTTCACGCTCACCCTGCCACCCTGCATGTTCACGCTCACCCTGCCACCCTGCGTGTTCACGCTCACCCTGCGTGTTCACGATCACCCTGCCACCCTGTGTGTTCACGCTCACCCTGCCACCCTGTGTGTTCACGCTCACCCTGCCACCCTGCGTGTTCACGCTCACCCTGCGTGTTCACGCTCACCCTGCCCCCCTGTGTGTTCACGCTCACCCTGCCCCCCCTGTGTGTTCACGCTCACCCTGCGTGTTCACGATCACCCTGCCACCCTGTGATTCACGCTCACCATGCCACCCTGTGTGTTCACGCTCACCCTGCCCCCCTGTGTGTTCATGCTCACCCTGCGTGTTCACGCTCACCCTGCCACCCTGTGTGTTCACGCTCACCCTGCCACCCTGCGTGTTCACGCTCACCCTGCCACCCTGTGTGTTCACGCTCACCCTGCCACCCTGCATGTTCACGCTCACCCTGCCACCCTGCGTGTTCACGCTCACCCTGCCACCCTGCGTGTTCACGATCACCCTGCCACCCTGGGTGTTCACGCTCACCCTGCCACCCTGTGTGTTCACGCTCACCCTGCCGCCCTGGGTGTTCATGCTCACCCTGCCACCCTGTGTGTTCATGCTCACCCTGCCACCCTGTGTGTTCATGCTCACCCTGCCGCCCTGGGCGTTCATGCTCACCCTGCCACCCTGTGTGTTCACGCTCACCCTGCCACCCTGTGTGTTCACGCTCACCCTGCCACCCTGTGTGTTCACGCTCACCCTGCCACCCTGTGTGTTCACGCTCACCCTGCCACCCTGTGTGTTCACGCTCACCCTGCCACCCTGCGTGTTCACGCTCACCCTGTCACCTTGCCACCCATGGTGTTCATGCTCACCCTGCCACCCTGTGTGTTCATGCTCTCCCTGCCACCCTGTGTACACGCTCACCCTGCCACCCTGTGTGTTCATGCTCACCCTGGATGTTCATGCTCACCCTGCCACCCTGTGTGTTCATGCTCTCCCTGCCACCCTGTGTACACGCTCACCCTGCCACCCTGTGTGTTCATGCTCACCCTGGATGTTCACGCTCACCCTGCCACCCATGGTGTTCATGCTCACCCTGGATGTTCACGCTCACCCTGCCACCCATGGTGTTCATGCTCACCCTGGATGTTCACGCTCGCCCTGCCACCCATGGTGTTCATGCTCACCCTGGATGTTCACGCTCACCCTGCCACCCATGGTGTTCACGCTCACCCTGCCACCCTGCGTGTTCACGCTCACCCTGCCACCCTGCGTGTTCACGCTCACCCTGCCACCCTGCGTGTTCACGCTCACCCTGCCACCCTGCGTGTTCACGCTCACCCTGCCACCCTGCGTGTTCACGCTCACCCTGCCACCCTGCGTGTTCACGCTCACCCTGCCACCCTGCGTGTTCACGCTCACCCTGCCACCCTGCGTGTTCACGCTCACCCTGCCACCCTGCGTGTTCACGCTCACCCTGCCACCCTGCGTGTTCACGCTCACCCTGCCACCCTGCGTGTTCACGCTCACCCTGCCACCCTGCGTGTTCACGCTCACCCTGTCACCCTGCCACCCATGGTGTTCATGCTCACCCTGCCACCCATGGTGTTCATGCTCACCCTGCCACCCATGGTGTTCATGCTCACCCTGCCACCCTAGGTGTTCATGCTCACCCTGCCACCCTAGGTGTTCATGCTCACCCTGCCACCCTAGGTGTTCATGCTCACCCTGCCACCCTAGGTGTTCATGCTCACCCTGCCACCCTAGGTGTTCATGCTCACCCTGCCACCCTAGGTGTTCATGCTCACCCTGCCACCCTAGGTGTTCATGCTCACCCTGCCACCCTAGGTGTTCATGCTCACCCTGCCACCCTAGGTGTTCATGCTCACCCTGCCACCCTAGGTGTTCATGCTCACCCTGCCACCCTAGGTGTTCATGCTCACCCTGCCACCCTAGGTGTTCATGCTCACCCTGCCACCCTAGGTGTTCATGCTCACCCTGCCACCCTAGGTGTTCATGCTCACCCTGCCACCCTAGGTGTTCATGCTCACCCTGCCACCCTAGGTGTTCATGCTCACCCTGCCACCCTAGGTGTTCATGCTCACCCTGCCACCCTAGGTGTTCATGCTCACCCTGCCACCCTAGGTGTTCATGCTCACCCTGCCACCCTAGGTGTTCATGCTCACCCTGCCACCCTAGGTGTTCATGCTCACCCTGCCACCCTAGGTGTTCATGCTCACCCTGCCACCCTAGGTGTTCATGCTCACCCTGCCACCCTAGGTGTTCATGCTCACCCTGCCACCCTAGGTGTTCATGCTCACCCTGCCACCCTAGGTGTTCATGCTCACCCTGCCACCCTAGGTGTTCATGCTCACCCTGCCACCCTAGGTGTTCATGCTCACCCTGCCACCCTAGGTGTTCATGCTCACCCTGCCACCCTAGGTGTTCATGCTCACCCTGCCACCCTAGGTGTTCATGCTCACCCTGCCACCCTAGGTGTTCATGCTCACCCTGCCACCCTAGGTGTTCATGCTCACCCTGCCACCCTAGGTGTTCATGCTCACCCTGCCACCCTAGGTGTTCATGCTCACCCTGCCACCCTAGGTGTTCATGCTCACCCTGCCACCCTAGGTGTTCATGCTCACCCTGCCACCCTAGGTGTTCATGCTCACCCTGCCACCCTAGGTGTTCATGCTCACCCTGCCACCCTAGGTGTTCATGCTCACCCTGCCACCCTAGGTGTTCATGCTCACCCTGCCACCCTAGGTGTTCATGCTCACCCTGCCACCCTAGGTGTTCATGCTCACCCTGCCACCCTAGGTGTTCATGCTCACCCTGCCACCCTAGGTGTTCATGCTCACCCTGCCACCCTAGGTGTTCATGCTCACCCTGCCACCCTAGGTGTTCATGCTCACCCTGCCACCCTAGGTGTTCATGCTCACCCTGCCACCCTAGGTGTTCATGCTCACCCTGCCACCCTAGGTGTTCATGCTCACCCTGCCACCCTAGGTGTTCATGCTCACCCTGCCACCCTAGGTGTTCATGCTCACCCTGCCACCCTAGGTGTTCATGCTCACCCTGCCACCCTAGGTGTTCATGCTCACCCTGCCACCCTAGGTGTTCATGCTCACCCTGCCACCCTAGGTGTTCATGCTCATCCTGCCACCCTAGGTGTTCATGCTCACCCTGCCACCCTTGGTGCTCATGCTCACCCTGCCACCCTAGGTGTTCATTCTCACCCTGCCACCCTAGGTGTTCATGCTCACCCTGCCACCCTAGGTGTTCATGCTCACCCTGCCACCCTAGGTGTTCATGCTCACCCTGCCACCCTAGGTGTTCATGCTCACCCTGCCACCCTGTGTGTTCATGCTCACCCTGCCACCCTGTGTGTTCATGCTCACCCTGCCACCCTGTGTGTTCATGCTCACCCTGCCATCCATGGTGTTCATGCTCACCCTGCCACCCTGTGTGTTCATGCTCACCCTGCCGCCCTGTGTGTTAATGCTCACCCCGCCACCCTGTGCGTTTGTTGCTCGCACGTTACCACGTGCTGAGATTACTGGAGCATTACATTGGAACATCTACAGATGAGCGTTGTATGTATGCAAGATGTGAGTGACATGTCGGCCTTAACGTTGTTAATTGTGCGGTGGTGACATTTACACCACAAGTGGTACACCTGTGGTGCAAATGTGGGGGACCCATAGCCTCGGAGAAGAAATAACGGGTATTTAGAGAAGACCTTGTGGATTGTCACTGAACACAAATATTTTCTCCTATCACCCCCATTCTTTTGTATATACACATGTTTGTTTGTTTTATTTAAACTTTGTGACAAAAAAGGAGTAATATATTGGGTACAAAGATGATTATCATAAGTTGTCGAGTTCCTCCAGCTCCTCAGATGGCGGGCAGGAACCCTGGATGTAGTGTGTATTCCCCTCTGTATCGTCACACTGAGGCGCTGGAAAAGGATGCTGGCAGCTCTAGGGTCTCTTGTTGTTTCAATGAGCCTAGAACCCAGTTCCTTCAAAAAACTGGTGGCACTCTAACCCCAGGCGCCGAGTGTCTCAGAAACAATGAGGGACAAAATTGTAGTGGTGATCCAGTTCTCTATACTTACGGGATTTGGCTGCTTCTCTGTGGGTGGCAGCGCCACCTGGTTGTGCAACACTGAAGTCAATGTAGATATTAGCCAGGGTTGATACGCACGTGTAGTCCCATACCAACTGAATACCATTCTTCCAGGTGTTCACTGTGATACCATCAGGGCGACCAATAAGAGCATCAGAGTAACGGACGGGGCTCTCTCTCAGCTGGGCATCCAGTTGTGGTGAGGCTCCTTTTGATGGTGTCGTTAAATTCACGGTGCCTCGAATGCCATCCCCTCTCTGCTTTGGCAGAGTAGGCCATGGTGGCCGTACCTGTCGGCCACCACCTCACCACAAATACACCTATTTGGTATGGATTGGGTTATCAAGGCAGAGGGCCACAGCAATTCGAAGGTTGTGCATTCACCTAGTTGTATTCATCTAATTGTGCTTGCGGGGGTTGAGCTCTGCTCCTTTCGGCCCGCCTTTCAACTGTCAGTCAACTGTTAGTAACTACTATTTTTTCCACCACACACACACACACACATACCCCAGGAAGCAGCCTATGACAGCTGACTAACTCCCAAGGTATCAATTTACTGCTAGGTAACATATCAGGGTGAAAGAGACTCTGCCCATTGTTTCTCGCCGGCACCGGGAATTGAACCCGGGACCACAGGATCACGCATCCAGCGTGCTGTCCGCTCAGCCACCGGCCTTCACATATATATGTGTGGTGCGAGACGTGTGCCAGTTGCCGACATTGGGGTTGCTAATAGGAAATCCCCTGCATGTGGTGCTGCTACTGCTGTGAGGCGAGCAATGTCGTGTTGTGTTATTGCAACACCCAGGCACTTTGCAGCAACTTGGTCTACAATGGGGACATCCCAGCTGGATTGTTTGTGGGCTTTTCAGGATGGTGGTTGAGGTGATGGGCCTGCACGAGAGGCCCACTCGGTGGCCCAGCGTGTAATATTGGGGACCATTCAGGATTGTTCGCATTTGTGTTCCTCACGTGTTCACGTGTCCGCATTTGTGTTCCTCAGGATTGTTCACATTTGTGTTCCCCAAAGAATGAGGTGATTTGATAAAATGCTATGCCCAAGATTACCATCCGGGCGCTGGATTTCAAATAGCTTTGGCTATCACCTCCTTATGTCTGGTCGTGATGGTCAAGTGGATTAAGGCATCCTGTACATACCAGTTGCGTTGCTCCTGGAAGTATGGGTTCGAGTCACTTCTGGGGTGTGAGTTTTAAGTTGCAAATAATCCTGGGGACCATTCAGGCGTGTTCGCATTATATATATTAAATATATATATACATATATATAATATATATATATATATATATATGGCACAACTCTCCTAAACACGAGAGTTAAGTATACAACTTTAGAACACTTTCCCACCAGGAGACTCGAACCCTAGCCAGCACAGAAGCCTTCCAGCAACTGGCATAACAGGTAGAGTTGTGCCTTAAGCATAGACACTGTGTCTTCCCATATTAACAGGGACTTGATGAAATTAACGTATAAATGACCCCTCACTTGCTCTGGTGCTCTTGGGAGGTGTTGATCTTTGGGGTGTGTAAATACTCCGAAATTACCATCTCTTTTAAGGGTCTGAGCGGGTGGTGGAGCGGGTTAAGGCGTACCTGTTATGCCAGTTGCTGGGAGGCTTCTGTGCTGGCTAGGGTTCGAGTCTCCTGGTGGGAAAGTGTTCTAAAGTTATATATATATATATATATATATATATATATATATATATATATATATATATATATATACATATATATATACATATATATAACTGAAAACTCACACCCCAGAAGTGACTCGAACCCATACTCCCAGATGCCACGCAACTGGTATGTACAAGACGCCTTAATCCACTTGACCATCACGACCGGACATAATGAGGTGATAGCCGAGGCTATTTGAACCACCCCACCGCCGGCACTCGGATAGTAATCTTGGGCATAGCATTTTACCAAATCACCTCATTCTTTGGGGCACACGTGAGGAACACAAATGCGAACAAGCCTGAATGGTCCCCAGGACAATATGCAACTGAAAACTCACACCCCAGAAGTGACTCGAACCCATACTCCCAGATGCCACGCAACTGGTATGTACAAGACGCCTTAATCCACTTGACCATCACGACCGGACATAATGAGGTGATAGCCGAGGCTATTTGAACCACCCCACCGCCGGCACTCGGATAGTAATCTTGGGCATAGCATTTTACCAAATCACCTCATTCTTTGGGGCACACGTGAGGAACACAAATGCGAACAAGCCTGAATGGTCCCCAGGACAATATGCAACTGAAAACTCACACCCCAGAAGTGACTCGAACCCATACTCCCAGATGCCACGCAACTGGTATGTACAAGACGCCTTAATCCACTTGACCATCACGACCGGACATAATGAGGTGATAGCCGAGGCTATTTGAACCACCCCACCGCCGGCACTCGGATAGTAATCTTGGGCATAGCATTTTACCAAATCACCTCATTCTTTGGGGCACACGTGAGGAACACAAATGCGAACAAGCCTGAATGGTCCCCAGGACAATATGCAACTGAAAACTCACACCCCAGAAGTGACTCGAACCCATACTCCCAGATGCCACGCAACTGGTATGTACAAGACGCCTTAATCCACTTGACCATCACGACCGGACATAATGAGGTGATAGCCGAGGCTATTTGAACCACCCCACCGCCGGCACTCGGATAGTAATCTTGGGCATAGCATTTTACCAAATCACCTCATTCTTTGGGGCACACGTGAGGAACACAAATGCGAACAAGCCTGAATGGTCCCCAGGACAATATGCAACTGAAAACTCACACCCCAGAAGTGACTCGAACCCATACTCCCAGATGCCACGCAACTGGTATGTACAAGACGCCTTAATCCACTTGACCATCACGACCGGACATAATGAGGTGATAGCCGAGGCTATTTGAACCACCCCACCGCCGGCACTCGGATAGTAATCTTGGGCATAGCATTTTACCAAATCACCTCATTCTTTGGGGCACACGTGAGGAACACAAATGCGAACAAGCCTGAATGGTCCCCAGGACAATATGCAACTGAAAACTCACACCCCAGAAGTGACTCGAACCCATACTCCCAGATGCCACGCAACTGGTATGTACAAGACGCCTTAATCCACTTGACCATCACGACCGGACATAATGAGGTGATAGCCGAGGCTATTTGAACCACCCCACCGCCGGCACTCGGATAGTAATCTTGGGCATAGCATTTTACCAAATCACCTCATTCTTTGGGGCACACGTGAGGAACACAAATGCGAACAAGCCTGAATGGTCCCCAGGACAATATGCAACTGAAAACTCACACCCCAGAAGTGACTCGAACCCATACTCCCAGATGCCACTCCCAGATGTCTTGTACATACCAGTTGCGTGGCATCTGGGAGTATGGGTTCGAGTCACTTCTGGGGTGTGAGTTTTCAGTTGCATATTGTCCTGGGGACCATTCAGGCTTGTTCGCATTTGTGTTCCTCACGTGTGCCCCAAAGAATGAGGTGATTTGGTAAAATGCTATGCCCAAGATTACTATCCGAGTGCCGGCGGTGGGGTGGTTCAAATAGCCTCGGCTATCACCTCATTATGTCCGGTCGTGATGGTCAAGTGGATTAAGGCGTCTTGTACATACCAGTTGCGTGGCATCTGGGAGTATGGGTTCGAGTCACTTCTGGGGTGTGAGTTTTCAGTTGCATATTGTCCTGGGGACCATTCAGGCTTGTTCGCATTTGTGTTCCTCACGTGTGCCCCAAAGAATGAGGTGATTTGGTAAAATGCTATGCCCAAGATTACTATCCGAGTGCCGGCGGTGGGGTGGTTCAAATAGCCTCGGCTATCACCTCATTATGTCCGGTCGTGATGGTCAAGTGGATTAAGGCGTCTTGTACATACCAGTTGCGTGGCATCTGGGAGTATGGGTTCGAGTCACTTCTGGGGTGTGAGTTTTCAGTTGCATATTGTCCTGGGGACCATTCAGGCTTGTTCGCATTTGTGTTCCTCACGTGTGCCCCAAAGAATGAGGTGATTTGGTAAAATGCTATGCCCAAGATTACTATCCGAGTGCCGGCGGTGGGGTGGTTCAAATAGCCTCGGCTATCACCTCATTATGTCCGGTCGTGATGGTCAAGTGGATTAAGGCGTCTTGTACATACCAGTTGCGTGGCATCTGGGAGTATGGGTTCGAGTCACTTCTGGGGTGTGAGTTTTCAGTTGCATATTGTCCTGGGGACCATTCAGGCTTGTTCGCATTTGTGTTCCTCACGTGTGCCCCAAAGAATGAGGTGATTTGGTAAAATGCTATGCCCAAGATTACTATCCGAGTGCCGGCGGTGGGGTGGTTCAAATAGCCTCGGCTATCACCTCATTATGTCCGGTCGTGATGGTCAAGTGGATTAAGGCGTCTTGTACATACCAGTTGCGTGGCATCTGGGAGTATGGGTTCGAGTCACTTCTGGGGTGTGAGTTTTCAGTTGCATATTGTCCTGGGGACCATTCAGGCTTGTTCGCATTTGTGTTCCTCACGTGTGCCCCAAAGAATGAGGTGATTTGGTAAAATGCTATGCCCAAGATTACTATCCGAGTGCCGGCGGTGGGGTGGTTCAAATAGCCTCGGCTATCACCTCATTATGTCCGGTCGTGATGGTCAAGTGGATTAAGGCGTCTTGTACATACCAGTTGCGTGGCATCTGGGAGTATGGGTTCGAGTCACTTCTGGGGTGTGAGTTTTCAGTTGCATATTGTCCTGGGGACCATTCAGGCTTGTTCGCATACATATATATATACATGCAATGCACATGCTCAGCGTCGCATGTGCATTGCTGAACCACAGAAACCTTCCCCTGTCCCCCAGTCCTCCCCACTATTCCTCCCTTCCCTGTCGCCACTTCTTTACAACCGTTCCCCATCTTGAGGTTATCTTGAAATGATTTCGGGGCTTTAGTGTCCCCGCGGCCCGGTCCTCGACCAGGCCTCCACCCCCAGGAAGCAGCCCGTGACAGCTGACTAACACCCAGGTACCTATTTACTGCTAGGTAACAGGGGCATAGGGTGAAAGAAACTCTGCCCTATGTTTCTCGCCGGCGCCCGGGATCGAACCCGGGACCACAGGATCACAGTCCAGCGTGCTGTCCGCTCGGCCGACCGGCTCCCCATACCCTCGTCCTCCCCACGATTTTTCCCCTCCCTGTCCCTTATCTTCCCCACCATCCCCCACTCCACCGTCTCCTCGTCCTCCCACACAATTCCCTACTCCAACGTCCCCTTGTCCTCCCAAACATTCTCCATTGCTTCATCCCCTCGTCCCCTACTATCCCCATCTCCCCCGTCCCCTCATCCTCCCCACCATTACCCCCTCCCCCATCCCCTCATCTTCCCTACCAGCCCCCACTCCTGTCCTCATTTCCTCCCCACCATTGCCCGCTCCCCCTGTCCTCTCGTCCTCCCTACCAACCCCCACTCCCATCCTCGCGTCCTCCTCACGATTCCCCACTCCCTCCCGATGCATTCCCATATGATCTGATGTTCATCAAAAAAAGAAAAACAGTTAAAAACGAAATAAAAAAACAATGAAAAAATACAAAAATAAACTATACTTACAAAATGAACGGTGTGGTAAACAATACAGCTCAATTCCAACACAATGTTACACAAAATAATTGAATTAAATTGAAAATAAATCAAAATCTATGAATATTCAATTTGTTAATGCAATCGGAAACATTGAAATGGAATCATAACATATTTAGTATAGCGTGTGTTGATATTATGTGCAGCAGATTTATTTATTTATTTATATATATATATACATGAAAGTACATTGGGGGTTAAGAGAGAACAGAGTTTAAGTAGAAATTACAACCTTGTAAAGTCACTAGTTTGGCTTTAAGTTAAGTTTAAACGGAGCAGTTAAAAAAAAATGTTTTTACCTGTCACAGGTGTGGCATCTATATAGTAGGAACTTAAAAACACGCATGTATTCGAATGGAACATTGTGTCAAAATTTCAAAGCAACCGGTGAAGAACTTTTCGAGATTGTCAGTGTGTGTTGCTCTTACATCCAACATACGGCGCGGTTTAAAAAAAACGTGCGTTTTCGTCACAGGTGAGGCATGTATATAAAAGGTATATAAAAACTCGCACCTAATCGAATGCAACGTTGCGTAAAAATTTCAAATGAATCGGTAAAGAGGTTTCGAAGATTTCCCTCACATTAAAAATACACGAAAAACACAGGTTAAAAAAAAAAGCATGTTTTTCCCGTCAGAGACGTGACATCCATATTGTATGTATATAAAAATTTGCTTCGATGCGAATGAAACGTTGTGTGAAAATTTCAAAGCAATCAGTGAAGAATTTTGGGAGACTTGCGATTTTGAACAAACGGACATTTACATTTTTATTTATATCGTAATATAATTATAATTTTGTCAGTCAGCGATTATTGAGTTGTGTTACATCGGGATGTTGTACTTGTGTGTTGTCGTACAGTGTTGAGTACAATTATTCATCTTTGTTAACTCTCTGGGTGACAATATTTAAAGTAAAGTAATAATTAAATTGTTCATTGATGTGTTGCAGTACTTTCTGTCAAGTCATAACGTAATTAATTACGTGATTGAAGATGGTACAAGTGACAAGATTTCTCTGAGAAGTTGCTATATTGTTATTGTTGATTGTCACTGCAAGGGTTGAGTCTGAGTGTTCACTGGTGTTCAGTTAGTTCACTTTGTTCCTTTTGCCCATGTGAGAGGGCTAGAGAATAGGTCTCTGACTGGTAATCACGAGTGGTGGGAACCGCGTACTGCTGCTGATGGTATTGTTTAGCTGGTGGAGTGACACTCAGGAATTAACGTAACGTTGTTATTGCCTTGTATTAGTAAGTTTGTTGAATAAATGGTTGTTGTTTTAAAAGTGTCTTTCCGTCAACAACTTTTAATGAGTTCTGCCCCGTTATTTTGCTCTGCTACAGCTACTTCTGAAGTCTTGAATTTAACCGGTTAAGCTCTGGGATCAAGCCCACGGCTTCAAACACCAAATACTAAATTTGGTGTGAAAACCCATTTGCTACCCTATAGACTGATTGTTCAATTGAGAAGCTAGCAACCCTGCGATTGGAGGACCAAGTAGTTGGTCCTCAGCGTTTACTGTCGCCTCCTAAATTACCACTATCACATCTGGCACTCACTCTGGGGCTAAGAAGTGTGCAGGAAAAGTAGGTAGTCTCACATCTGGCTCCCAACCTGGGGCCTGTGAAAGTGGTAAGTCAAAAGAACACTCACAAGGTGCGTAATATAATAAACTGTGTTATATATTACGTCATTAGATTATCAATGAAATAAGCAAAATATATAAAAGTTGCCAGGTAAAAAATAAGAGAAAATGAGGACTTTGTATTCAAATTGAAGACTAATTTTGTAGGAATTTCTGATTTGTATGCAAATTAAGGGACAACACCTCGTTTAGGTAGAATATACGCTGCAGTCGACTAAAAAAATGTATGGAAAGAATTTATCTGAGACTTGATTCACAGTAGAATATGTTTCCTGTGTAGCGTGAGATGAATGGAACACATGCGTTATAATCGGTGATGTGAACTGTCATTAACATATTCGTTATACTGAGGTAGATGTATTGTGTGAGAGATATATCCGTTACAGTAAATGTAGTGTAAGGTGATATATATATCCTTCTGTCGGTGTAGTGAGCAGATGAATAAGTCAATGTTTAAGGTTATCTGTTTTGTTCATAACTGCCATGGCCTCTGTTGTATTCTCAGCCTTGCTATGTTTGCTTATATAATTGCTGAGCTTGTGTTTAATGACGGCCGCATCGCCAGCCAGTGTGTACAGCGAGCATTTTGATTTTGTGAAGATCATCTGGGATGGAGATGTGTGTGTGTGTGTGTGTGTGTGTGTGTGTGTGTGTGTGTGTGTGTGTGTGTGTGTGTGTGTGTGTGCGTGTGTGTGTGTTTACTAGTTGTGTTTTTTGCGAGGGTTGAGCTTTGCTCTTTCGGCCCGCCTCTCAACTGTCAATCAACTGTTTACTAACTACAATTTTTTTTTTCCCCCACACCACACACACGCCCCCAGGAAGCAGCCCGTGACAGCTGACTAACTCCCAGGTACCTATTTACTGCTAGGTAACAGGGGCACTTAGGGTGAAAGAAACTTTTGCCCATTTGTTTCTGCCTCGTGCGGGAATCGAACCCGCGCCACAGAATTACGAGTCCTGCGCGCTATCCACCAGGCTACGAGGCCACCCTAGTGTGTGTGTGTGTGTGTGTGTGTGTGTGTGTGTGTGTGTGTGTGTGTGTGTGTGTGTGTGTGTGTGTGTGTGTGTGTGTGTGTGTGAGTGAGAGAGAGGGTGGGGGGAGACTACTGTAGCCACCAAGGGTGAGATATTGCTGGTGTCAATGAGGGCCGCCGTGGGGAGATGTTGGCTTTAGTAGTAGTAGCCGTTTCTCATCAACATTGACCGATGCCTTAGCCCAGCAATCTATCCATCGGAAAATACTTCACACATAACTCGCAACTGATTATTATTTTCTGGAAACGTGCTTCTCTCATTTATAACATTCGAAGCACAGTACCAAGTACAGCCAGTCCTCAAGCACTTGAAGACATCCTCAGGCTAAGCTCGTTAAAGCTGCGGCTCATCCCATAGACGCATTTATACATTTTAACGTACTGTAATGCCAGTTAATGTAGACTCATGTTCTGTACTACAAGATTATGTATCCTCTAGATCTGTATCGTCATTTCGGGTAGACTCATTATATGTAGCATCAGTTTAAGTATCCTCAAATTATGAAGCCTCAGCTTATGTTGGCCTTACTTGAGTAACCAACCTTTACGTAGCCTTACTTTATATACAGCTGAAGAAAGCTTGGATACACAATCTTAACCAACTTTGGATTCACAATCAATTTTCCTCTACATCTGTAGCCCCTGTTATTGTTGTTCCAATAGGTACTTCATGTTATTGTCTCTCCAATATGTAGTCTCTGTTTATGTTACCCCAATATGTAACTACTGTTTATGATGCATCATAATGTAGCCACTATTTATGTTGCCTCAATATGTAGCCACTGTTTATGTTGCCCCAATATTTAGCCACTGTTTATGTTGACCCAATATGCAGCTACATACTATAATCCATCAACATTTGTAGCTGCAGCCTGTCGTACCATCGTCTTCTGTAGCCTCGTCAACAACTGCTTCTGTAGTCAAGAATTATGAAGCCCAAAGGTATATATATAACCTTACCTGACGTCTCCCTGATTTATGTACAGTGAAGGTATGCAACTGCGACTAATATAACTACTGTAGCCTTAGCTTATGTGGCATGAACTTCTCAAGTACTAACATATACAAAACATGAGCTCTCGCAACCATAGCCTTTGTAGAATTTAATCATCTAGCCCTTGCTGAAGCATCATCTGTAGCTTTATCTTATGTAGCACAAACTCCTGTAGCTTTATCTTATGTAGTATCAACTGGAGTAATATTGTCTTATGTAACTTCCATGGCTACATTCCCAATCTTTGTAGAATCAACTCGTGTATCCTCAGCCTAGGTTGAATCAATATGTGTAGTTCAACTTTATGTTCCATCAAGTTGTGTAGCCCAAGATAATGTAGCATGAAATTCCGTTTCCCTTGTATCGTTATGTCCTGCTTTCCTACCTAATGAATTATCAACTCGTGTAGCCAATGGTTATTTGTCATCAACTTCCGTAGCCCTAGCTTGTGTTGCATCAACACGTGTAGCCTTAGCTTGTGTGGCATCAACACCTGTAGCCCTAGCTTGTGTTGCATCAACACGTGTAGCCTTAGCTTGTGTGGCATCAACACCTGTAGCCCTAGCTTGTGTTGCATCAACACCTGTAGCCCTAGCTTGTGTTGCATCAACACCTGTAGCCCTAGCTTGTGTTGCATCAACACCTGTAGCCCTAGCTTGTGTTGCATCAACTCCGGTAGCCCTAGCTTGTGCTGCATCAACACCTGTAGCCCTAGCTTGTGTTGCATCAACACCTGTAGCCCTAGCTTGTTTTGCATCAACACCTGTAGCCCTAGCTTGTTTTGCATCAACACCTGTAGCCCTAGCTTGTGTTGCATCAACACCTGTAGCCCTAGCTTGTGTTGCATCAACACCTGTAGCCCTAGCTTGTGTTGCATCAACTCCTGTAGCCCTTGCTTGTGTGTCATCAACACCTGTAGCCCTAGCTTGTGTGGCATCAACACGTGTAGCCTTAGCTTGTGTTGCATCAATACCTGTAGCCCTAGCTTGTGTTGCATCAACACCTGTAGCCCTAGCTTGTGTTGCATCAACACCAGTAGCCCTAGCTTGTCTTGCATCAACACCTGTAGCCCTAGCTTGTGTTGCATCAACACCTGTAGCCCTAGCTTGTGTTGCATCAACTCCTGTAGCCCTAGCCTGTGTTGCATCAACTCCTGTAGCCCTAGCTTGTGTGGCATCAACACGTGTAGCCGTAGCTTGTGTTGCATCAACACCTGTAGCCCTAGCTTGTGTGTCATCAACACCTGTAGCCCTAGCTTGTGTGGCATCAACACGTGTAGCCTTAGCTTGTGTTGCATCAACACCTGTAGCCCTAGCTTGTGTTGCATCAACACCTGTAGCCCTAGCTTGTGTTGCATCAACACGTGTAGCCCTAGCTTGTGTGGCATCAACACGTGTAGCCCTACCTTGTGTTGCATCAACACCTGTAGCCCTAGCTTGTGTTGCATCAACTCTAGCAGCCTTAGCTTGTGTTGCATCAACTCCTGTAGCCCTAGCTTGTGTTGCATCAACACCTGTATCCCTAGCTTGTGTTGCATCAACACCTGTAGCCCTAGCTTGTGTTCCATCAACTCCTGTAGCCCTAGCTTGTGTTCCATCAACTCCTGTAGCCCTAGCTTGTGTTGCATCAACACCTGTAGCCCTAGCTTGTGTTGCATCAACACCTGTAGCCCTAGCTTGTGTTGCATCAACACCTGTAGCCCTAGCTTGTGTTGCATCAACACCTTTAGCCCTAGCTTGTGTTGCATCAACACCTTTAGCCCTAGCTTGTGTTGCATCAACACCTGTAGCCCTAGCTTGTGTTGCATCAACTCCTGTAGCCCTAGCTTGTGTTGCATCAACACCTGTAGCTCTAGCTTGTGTTGCATCAACACGTGTAGCCCTAGCTTGTGTTGCATCAACTCCTGTAGCCCTAGCTTGTGTTGCATCAACTCCTGTAGCCCTAGCTTGTGTTGCATCAACACCTGTAGCCCTAGCTTGTGTTGCATCAACTCCTGTAGCCCTAGATTGTGTTGCATCAACTCCTGTAGCCATAGCTTGTGTTGCATCAACACCTGTAGCCCTAGCTTGTGTTGCATCAACACCTGTAGCCCTAGCTTGTGTTCCATCAACTCCTGTAGCCCTAGCTTGTGTTGCATCAACACCTGTAGCCCTAGCTTGTGTTGCATCAACACCTGTAGCCCTAGCTTGTGTTGCATCAACACCTGTAGCCCTAGCTTGTGTTGCATCAACACCTGTAGCCCTAGCTTGTGTTGCATCAACACCTGTAGCCCTAGCTTGTGTTGCATCAACTCCTGTAGCCCTAGCTTTTGCTGCATCAACACCTGTAGCCCTAGCTTGTGTTCCATCAACACGTGTAGCCCTAGCTTGTGTTCCATCAACAAGTGTAGCCCTAGCTTGTGTTGCATCAACAGGTGTAGCCCTAGCTTGTGTTGCATCAACACCTGTAGCCCTAGCTTATGTAGCATCAACTCCTGTAGCCCTAGCTTGTGTTGCATCAACACGTGTAGCCCTAGCTTGTGTTGCATCAACACGTGTAGCCCTAGCTTGTGTTGCATCACCGTCTGTAGCCCTAGCTTGTGTTCCATCAACTCCTGTAGCCCTAGCTTGTTTTGCATCAACACCTGTAGCCCTAGCTTGTGTTGCATCAACACCTGTAGCCCTAGCTTGTGTTGCATCAACACCAGTAGACCTAGCTTGTGTTGCATCAACACCTGTAGCTCTAGCTTGTGTTGCATCAACACCTGTAGCCCTAGCTTGTGTTGCATCAACTCCTGTAGCCCTAGCCTGTGTTGCATCAACTCCTGTAGCCCTAGCTTGTGTGGCATCAACACGTGTAGCCGTAGCTTGTGTTGCATCAACACCTGTAGCCCTAGCTTGTGTGTCATCAACACCTGTAGCCCTAGCTTGTGTGGCATCAACACGTGTAGCCTTAGCTTGTGTTGCATCAACACCTGTAGCCCTAGCTTGTGTGGCATCAACACGTGTAGCCCTAGCTTGTGTGGCATCAACACGTGTAGCCCTACCTTGTGTTGCATCAACACCTGTAGCCCTAGCTTGTGTTGCATCAACTCTAGCAGCCTTAGCTTGTGTTGCATCAACTCCTGTAGCCCTAGCTTGTGTTGCATCAACACCTGTAGCCCTAGCTTGTGTTGCATCAACACCTGTAGCCCTAGCTTGTGTTCCATCAACTCCTGTAGCCCTAGCTTGTGTTCCATCAACTCCTGTAGCCCTAGCTTGTGTTGCATCAACACCTGTAGCCCTAGCTTGTGTTGCATCAACACCTGTAGCCCTAGCTTGTGTTGCATCAACACCTGTAGCCCTAGCTTGCGTTGCATCAACACCTGTAGCCCTAGCTTGTGTTGCATCAACACCTGTAGCCCTAGCTTGTGTTGCATCAACACCTGTAGCCCTAGCTTGTGTTGCATCAACTCTAGCAGCCTTAGCTTGTGTTGCATCAACTCCTGTAGCCCTAGCTTGTGTTGCATCAACACCTGTAGCCCTAGCTTGTGTTGCATCAACACCTGTAGCCCTAGCTTGTGTTCCATCAACTCCTGTAGCCCTAGCTTGTGTTCCATCAACTCCTGTAGCCCTAGCTTGTGTTGCATCAACACCTGTAGCCCTAGCTTGTGTTGCATCAACACCTGTAGCCCTAGCTTGTGTTGCATCAACACCTGTAGCCCTAGCTTGCGTTGCATCAACACCTGTAGCCCTAGCTTGTGTTGCATCAACACCTGTAGCCCTAGCTTGTGTTGCATCAACACCTGTAGCCCTAGCTTGTGTTGCATCAACACCTGTAGCCCTAGCTTGTGTTGCATCAACTCCTGTAGCCCTAGCTTGTGTTGCATCAACACCTGTAGCTCTAGCTTGTGTTGCATCAACACGTGTAGCCCTAGCTTGTGTTGCATCAACTCCTGTAGCCCTAGCTTGTGTTGCATCAACTCCTGTAGCCCTAGCTTGTGTTGCATCAACACCTGTAGCCCTAGCTTGTGTTGCATCAACTCCTGTAGCCCTAGCTTGTGTTGCATCAACTCCTGTAGCCCTAGCTTGTGTTGCATCAACACCTGTAGCCCTAGCTTGTGTTGCATCAACACCTGTAGCCCTAGCTTGTGTTCCATCAACTCCTGTAGCCCTAGCTTGTGTTGCATCAACACCTGTAGCCCTAGCTTGTGTTGCATCAACACCTGTAACCCTAGCTTGTGTTGCATCAACACCTGTAGCCCTAGCTTGTGTTGCATCAACTCCTGTAGCCCTAGCTTTTGTTGCATCAACACCTGTAGCTCTAGCTTGTGTTGCATCAACACGTGTAGCCCTAGCTTGTGTTGCATCAACACCTGTAGCTCTAGCTTGTGTTGCATCAACACGTGTAGCCCTAGCTTGTGTTGCATCAACACCTGTAGCTCTAGCTTGTGTTGCATCAACACCTGTAGCTCTAGCTTGTGTTGCATCAACACGTGTAGCCCTAGATTGTCTTGCATCAACTCCTGTAGCCCTACCTTACGTATATTTTCAGGTTATGTTGAGATGATTTCGGGGCTTAGCGTCCTCGCGGCCCGGTCCTCGACCAGGCCTCCTTTTTGTTACACACCCCCAGGAAGCAGCCCATAGCAGCTGTCTAACTCCCAGGTACCTATTAACTGTTAAGAAATCAGATGTATCAGGTTGTAAAAAACACTGACCATTTGTTTCCGCCTTCGCCGGGGATCGAACCCTGAACCTTAGGAATACGAATCCCGAGCGCTGTCCACTCAGCCGTCAGGCTTCCTTCGTAGCATGAACTCCTGTAGCCTGAGTTTACAGAGCATCAACCCATGGAGTGATTATATTTTTTGTTATAGTATTAAAGTTTGCTGTTCAAGTGCATGCGTTTACTGGTCTAGTGCATGCGTTTACTGATCTAGTGCATGCGTTCACTGGTCTAGTGCATGCGTTCACTGGTGCATACGTTCACTGGTGCATGCGTTCACTGGTCTAGTGCATGCGTTCACTGGTCTAATGCATGCGTTCACTGGTCTAATGCATGCGATCACTGGTCTAATGCATGCGATCACTGGTGCATGCGTTCACTGGTCTAGTGCATGCGTTCACTGGTCTAGTGCATGCGTTCACTGGTCTAGTGTATGCATTTACTGGTCTAGTGCATGCGTTCACTGGTCTGGTACATGCGTTTACCGGTCTGGTACATGCGCTTACTGGTCTGGTGCATGCGTTTACTGGTCTGGTACATGCGCTTACTGGTCTGGTGCATGCATTTACTGGTCTGGTGCATGCGTTTACTGGTCTGGTGCATGCGTTTACTGGTCTGGTGCATGCGTTTACTGGTCTGGTGCATGCGTTTACTGGTCTGGTGCATGCGTTTACTGGTCTGGTGCATGCGTTTACTGGTCTGGTGCATGCGTTTACTGGTCTAGTCCATGCGTTTACTGGTTTGGTGCATGCGTTTACTGGTCTAGTCCATGCGTTTACTGGTCTAGTCTATGCGTTTACTGGTCTAGTCCATGCGTTTACTGGTCTAGTCCATGCGTTTACTGGTCTAGTCTATGCGTTTACTGGTCTAGTCTATGCGTTTACTGGTCTAGTCTATGCGTTTACTGGTCTAGTCTATGCGTTTACTGGTCTAGTCTATGCGTTTACTGGTCTAGTGCATGCGTATTTGCCAAATTTGGGTTTATATATTGTGCTTTAATACTTTAGTTTCTGTTTAAGTTTTCTATAGAAATATTTCTACAGAAAGTAACTGTTTTCTTATGAAATACTTATGTTTTCTGTTGCAAATACAACAACAGAAAACGTAACCACTTCGTTTTCTGTTGTATTGTTTACGTTTTCTGTTGAAGTGCTTTCATTTCTGAAGTATGTACTAGCAGTGCTTACGTTTTCTGGTGTAGTAGTAGTAGTGGGTTATGTCAATAAATATGGGTTATGTAAACATAAGTGGGTTATGTAAATACGTTTTCTTGTGTAGTAGTAGTAGTAGTAGTAGTAGTAGTAGTAGTAGTGGGCTTGAGGGTCAATCCCGTTGGGTTATGCAGTTGCGCCCTGGATGTCTAGTTGTTGTAGTCTAGTTAGATGCAGCGCCTGCTGTGGCTGTGAAGGTCAACCCGAATATGACAGTCCCGACTGCAGCAAGCCCAGATAAACGCCGAAGCAGGTGCGCCTGACAGTGGTCGAGACCTTCTCTGAAGTTTATTATCCTCCGCCTGCCTCTTTAGTTCATTCTCGAATTGCTGGAGTCCCTTTTGCACTTTGCATCTCCAGGCAGATCTGTCCGCAGCTGCTGCCTCCCAAGTGTTGATGTAGATGTTCATCTGCTTGAGGTCGCGTTTGCAGGCATCTTTGAAACTCATCTGAGGTCTTGCGGTGGGTCTCCTTCCTGATGCCAGTTCTCCATACAAGAGGTCCATCGGTATGCGGCCATCTTCCATGCGTGTGACATGTCCCAGCCATCGCAAGCGTCTCTGCTTCAGGAGAGTGAACATTGATGGGACTCCTGTTCTCTCGAGTACTGTGTTGTTGGTGATGTGGTCTTTCCACGTGATGTCAAGGATGCGTCTTGGGTTCCGCATGTGAAAGGTATTGAGCCGTCTCTCCTGGCGAGAGCGCAGGGTCCAGGATTCCGAGCCGTAGAGAAGCGCACTCATCACACATGCCATGTAGACTTGTGCCTTGGTGTGCACTGTCAGTTTGGCATTTTCCCAAACGCGCTTTGTGAGCCTGGCCAGTGTTGTTGCGGCCTTCCCGATACGCCTCTTCAGCGCAGTGTCCAGGGAAAGGGTGTTTGAGATTGTGGAGCCCAGGTACACAAACTCGTGAACTGCCTCCAGCACATAGTTTTTGATGTTTATACAGGGTAGCTCATTGACGTCTTGTCCCATCACCTGTGTCTTCTTCAAGCTGATTGTCAGGCCGAATGCAGAACAGACTGCATCAAAGCAATTGAGTAGCTGCTGCAGGCCTTCTGCTGTGTGTGGTGATCACTGCGAGGTCGGCGAAGAGGAACTCTCTGAGGATTCGCATCTGAACTTTCGTCTTTGCTCGGAGTCTGGATTGATTATAGAGCTTTCCATCCGATCTTGTACGGAGATAGATACCCTCTGAGGTTGTTCCAAAGGCATGCATGACGAGGATTGCGAAGACGCCGAACAGGGTTGGAGCAAGAATGCACCCCTATTTAACACCACTGTTGATGTTAAATGGTTCAGAAGTTGAGCCGTCGTACACGACTGACCCTTCATGTCCTTGTGGAACGATTGTATCATGCTGAGTAGGATGGGTGGGCAGCCAATTTTGGCCAAGATCTTGAAGAGTCCGTCCCTACTCACGAGGTCGAAAGCCTTTGTAAGGTCAATGAAGGCGATGTACAAGACTTTTCTCTGCTCCCTGCACTTTTCTTGAAGCTGTCTCAGGGAGAACATCATGTCAGTGGTCGACCTTTCTGCTCGGAAACCACACTGTGACTCTGGGTACACCCTTTCAGCAAGAATCTGAAGCCTGATCAAGACGACCCTGGCGTAGAGTTTGCCGACGACGCTGAGGAGGGATATGCCGCGATAGTTGTCGACATCGCTTCTGTCACCTATATTCTTATAGAGAGTGATAATGTTTGCATCTCTCATGTCTTGTGGCACCGAGCCCTCCCTCCAGCACTGGCACAGAAGTTCATGAAGCTCAGTTTTAAGTGTTCCACGAGCGCACTTGAGAACTTCAGGCGGAATCCCGTCGTTTCCTGGGGCCTTCCCTGAGGAAAGTGAATCCAGTGCTTTCTCAACTTCTTCCACAGTCGGTTCTAGGTCAAGTTCTTCCATGATGGGCAGGCACTCTATTGCATCCAAGTCTTCTACGCTGACCAAGTTCTCTCTGGAGTAGAGATCGGAGTATTGAAACCTAGCGATTCATCTGTTGATCACGGTCTTTAATGATTTCTCTGGTGGCTGACTTCAGAGGATCCGTCCTGTTTTGTGTAGGGCCTGTTGCATGCTTGATCCTTTCGTACATGCATCTTATGTTGCCGACAGTGGCCGCAGTCTGGATGCTGGAACAGAGTCGGAGCCAGTAATTGTTAGCACACCACCTCGCAGTTTCTTGAACTCTACTGTGGGCAGTACGGAGGGCCTGTAGGTTCCTTTCTGAGAGCAGGTTGTTGTAGGATGAGCGAGCTTGTCTCATTTCCTCTACGAGGGGTAACAGTTCCTCTGCACTGGCCTCGAACCAAACTGGTCACTTGTTCTGCCTCTTACCGAAGATGGACATGGCAGCGTTGAAAATAGTGCCCCCTGAGATGTGACCATCTCTAACTTGCGGAAGGCCAAGAGCTGTGATCAGAAACAACTCAAGCATTAAAGTCTCCCAGGAGGAAGACTAGGCCTTGTTGAGGTATGTTTTAGAGTTAGGCTGAAGTCATCATAGACTCGTCCTTCGCTTCGGTAGAGGAGGTCAGTGTTGGTGCATAGTCGTTGATGAGGTTGACCATTCCTGCTGTTGTACGAAGCTGAAGTTTGATGATCCTCGCAGACCCCTCTGTGGGCGGTACTATGGACCCTAACAACCTGTTCCTGATGACAAAGCCAACACCATGTTCCCTTACCTCTTTAGGTGATTTGCCCTGCCAGAAGAAGGTAAAGTCCTTCTCCCATATGCTGCCGGTCACAGGCAGACGTGTCTCCTGCAAGGCGACTATGTCCATCTGGAGTCTGCGTAGTTCATTGTTGATTTCAGCTGTCTTGCGGGCGTCATTTACTTCCGGTAGATCTTCCGAGAGACCCAGTGTCATGGTCCTTACATTCCATGTGCCCAGTTTGAGAGCTGGGTGGCTCTGTGTTTGTTTTCTTTTGCCTGGTGCATGGTTGACGATCCACTTATTTGATTGTGGCTTAAGCCCCTCACACCCTGTGGAGCAGGCGGACCGTGGCGGGATAGTACCTTATTGGCTGGGGGGATGCCCAGCTTGAGATGGTCGGTAGCTGTCCTATGAATTCGGATGATTTCTCCCACCGCGAAAGCAACCCCTTACGCCTCGCTTTACGCCAATTGAGTGGTAGGCTTAAAACCGGTAACTGTCGCTTCCCGTGTAGAGCCATCGCCAAAGCGATGCTGGAGTGTCCTCTCCAGGGCCTAGGCCTGGGCAGTAATTATGGAGAACAGGCTGTTGCCCATGCAGCAGATCCACCCTCTCCACGCCACCGATGTGATCCAAGGGAAGGGCAGGCGCCGATACGCTTGGCACCAGTGTCGTCGCAGGAGTTGCCAGAATGTAGCTGTAAACAGTTGCAAACTGTCTTAAGGACTTCGACTCCGGATTTTTCCTCGGGGTTGACTCCCGGAGCCTTTCCCATGAGTGGGTTTAGCCGCAAGACAGCAGAAGTTTGAATATAGGGTTTACCTTTCCCTAGATCAGCTGCCTTCCCAGTCTAACGAGTCCCATCTGCCCGAAGCAAGTGGTTTTAAGGCGCCAGAGACCCGCCTTCGCCAATTATCCTGTAGGTAGAAGCAGTTCAGCCAAGCCTAGAGGCTAAGCCACACGTGCAGGCCAGGAGCTGGACTTGGCTGCCAGAGGCTATTATTTCTGGTGTAGTACTTACGTATTATGTTGTAGTGCTTTCGTTTTCTGTTGTAATGCTCACGTTTTCTGTTGCAGTGCTTCCCTTGCCTTTTGAGTTGATTACATTTCTATTACTCCTTTTATTGCTGTTGTTATATTTTAGTGCTCGTTAGTTGCACTATTATAGGTGTATTGCCGCCAGCATTACCAGGCGCTGTCGTTATGGGTGGCTGCAGTTATTGTGATAGTTTGTGTTTGTGAACTGTTCCACAGTCCTGCTTGTTGTGTTGTGTTCTGTTTTGTGTCGTCGGATTATTGTTGGTGTTTGTTCAATCGTATTCTGTAGATATTGTGTCACTGTTTTTATACGTTGTGTTGTGTATTGATTTTTATTAGTGATGTTTTGTGTGTGGATTTGTGTTATGTTTTGTATTGTATATTAGTAATGTTTTGTAGGTGTTGAATTAATGTTCTCTGTATGTACTATTTGTGCCAGCAGCATCGAGCTATTAGCTATTGGACCCCGCCTTTCTAACCAATCTATTGTTCCTTCTAATATGTCTACAAAATGTTTCTTTAACACAAACACACATCTCCAGAAAGCAGACTGTCTAACTCCCAGGTACCTGTTTACTGCTAGGTGAACAGATGCATCACGTGAAAGAAACTCTCCCCATTCGCTTTTGCTTCGGCCGGGAATCGAACCCGGGCCCTTAGAACTGCGATCCCCGAGCACCTTCAACTCAACTGGTTGAGTTGAAGGTGCAACACCTTCAACCCCGAGGTCCCTGTGTGTTGTATGTTATGTTCTGTTGTGTGTTGTGTATCTTGTGTTGTTTGTTGTGTGTTTTGTGTTTCTTCTGTTGTATGATGTACTGTATGATGCGAGTGTTGTGTTGTGTGTGTTGTGTGTGTTGTGTTGTGTGTATTGTGTTGTGTGTATTGTGTTTATTCTGTTGTATGATGTACTGTATGATGCGAGTGTTGTGTTGTGTGTGTTGTGTGTGTTGTGTTGTGTGTATTGTGTTGTGTGTATTGTGTTTATTCTGTTGTATGATGTACTGTATGATGCGAGTGTTGTGTTGTGTGTATTGTGTGTGTTGTGTTGTGTGTATTGTGTGTGTTGTGTTGTGTGTATTGTGTTGTGTTGTGTGTATTGTGTGTGTTGTGTTATGTGTATTGTGTGTGTTGTGTTGTGTGTATTGTGTTGTGTTGTGTGTATTGTGTGTGTTGTGTTATGTGTATTGTGTGTGTTGTGTTGTGTGTATTGTGTTGTGTTATGTGTATTGTGTTTGTATTGTGTGTTTTTATTGTGTTATGCCTGTTGTGTGTTGTGTGTGTTGTGTTTGTTGTGTTGTATGTGTTGTGTGTTGTGTATGGTGTGTGTGTTGTGTGTTATGTGTATGTTGTGTGTGTTGTGTGTTATGTGTATGTTGTGTGGGGTTTGTTGTGTGTACTCACCTATTTGTGTCTGCAGGATCGAGCATTGACTCTTGGATCCCACCTTTCGAGCCATCGGTTGTTTACAGCAATGACTCCGGTCCTATTTCTCTATCAAGCCTAGTTTTAAAATTATGAATAGAATTTGCTTCCACAACCTGCACTTAAGTGCATTCCATTTTTCCACTATCACGCTAAAAGAAAACGTCCTAACATCTCTGTGACTCATCTGGGTTTCCACCTTCCACCAATGTCCCCTCGTTCTGTTACTATTCCTTGTGAACATTTCGTCTATGTCCATTGTCAATTCCCCTGAGTATTTTATACTGTCCTATCATATCCCCCCCTCTCCCTTCTCGTTTCTAGTGTCGTAAGGCTCAGTTCCTTCAGGCGCTCTTCATACCCCCATTTCTCGTAACGCTGGGACGAATCTCGTTGCCTACTTCTGAACCTTTTCCAGTTTCCTTATGTGTTTCATCAGTTGGGGACTCCATGATAAGGCGGCATACTCTAAGACTGGCCTCACGTAGGCAGTGTAGAGAGCCCTAAATGCCTCCTTACTTAGGTTTCTGAATGATGTTCTAACTTATGTGTGTCGTGTGCTACAGCAGAAAATGTAAGCACAACATAAAACGTAAATACTACAACAGTAAACACAAGTCTATATATAGAAATTATATATATATTATATAATATATATTACACGCGCGCCACGCCCGGGTCAACACGCCCGGGCGTGGCGCGCCCGGGCGTGTTGACCCGGCGTCGGGTGTTGCCTGCCGCCACATGTTGGGTGGCGCCAGGCGTGTTGGCACCCAGGCGTGGCGCGGTAGCGCCACGCCTGGGTGAACACGCGCGTTTTGGACCCGGGCGTGGCAGGTGTGGCGCGTGTTCACACGGGCGTGGCAGGTGTGGCGCGTGTTCACACGGGCGTGGCAGGTGTGGCGCGTGTTGACAAGGGCGTGGCAGGTGTGGCGCGTGTTGACAAGGGCGTGGCACGTGTGGCGCGTGTTGACAAGGGCGTTGCACGTGTGGCGCGTGTTGACAAGGGCGTTGCACGTGTGGCGCGTGTCGACACGGGCGTGGCAGGTGTATCGCGTGTCGACACGGGCGTGGCAGGTGTATCGCGTGTCGACACGGGCGTGGCAGGTGTATCGCGTGTTGACAAGGGCGTGGCAGGTGTGGCGCGTGTTGACAAGGTTGTTGCAGGTGTGGTCGGGAGAGGTCTCAAAAGGCTGCCGTACAGGAAGTTTGTGACCAATTATTATTAAAAAAAACTGCATTAATTAATTGATAAATACCGCAATTTAGTATTTGAAGAGTATACACGCTGTAAGATTTAAAACTTTCAGCCAGTGACGAAGTCAAAGGCAATTCACTCTTTGAGGGAGACAGCAGCCCCTTGCAAAGCTGAAAGCTCCCTGGGAAGGACTTAATCCTGGCTCCCCTCCGGGAATACTCTGAAGGAACTGGGTAGATCTCACATCCTCTGACAAAACTGCCTGAGACTGCAGCACAGGTAAAATATCTGGTAAAGGCTCCCCCCGGGGACCACAGGGAGCTGAAGGTCACTTTACTCCGGCTACACTCACAGCTGTGAAGCCTGACGTGCACTCCACCACAACCTGCTTGAACACATGGTTAAACACTTGTTTATTTCTAAATATATTTCCTCGTGTATAACTCACATATAATAATGTTTTTCCATTAATAACAGCTGGCCACATATACAAGACTGCAACTGAAGTTGTTTGAGACCGTGCTTGCCCCAGTTAAGAATCTCAAATCTTGAGAAAAGCTGCTTACCTGCTTCTTAAACTTTCCACTGCTCCAAGACACCACACAGCCTCCTCAACCTCAGCACTCCTGCTCGTAAATGTTGCTTTCATATTTTTAATAATTTTCGTGAGGTTGATGCTAGCTCAGCACACAAAGATAATGCCAGAGCCTTGAGCACTTCTACCGTCTGGACGATGTTGCTAAACTAATATCAGCAGCCTTTTCTAGACATTTCTAACAACTGGGATTTTTTGGGTATTATTTCCTACCACAGACGCGGTTATCTTGGGTAAAATAAAATAGGTACCTGGGTAAAATAGGTACCCAGGTACCTATTTTACTGCTAGGTAACAGGAGCATAGGGTGAAAGAAACTCTGCCCATTGTTTCTCGCCGGCGCCTGGGATCGAACCCAGGACCACAGGATCACAATTCCAGCGTGCTGTCCGCTCGGCCGACCGGCTCCCCAAACACATTTACAATGCTAACCAGCATAAATACATTTTCTGTCCTCCACCTTATCTTGAGGTTATCTTGAGATGTTTTCGGGACTTTGCATTCCCGCGGCCCGGTCCTCGACCAGGCTTTTTTGTTGCACACCCTCAGGAAGCAGCTCATAGCAGCTCTCTAACTCCCAGGTACCTATTTACTACTAGGTGAACAGGCCATCAGGGTGAAAGAAACTCTGCCCATTTGTTTCTGCCTTCATCGGGGAGGCGGTGGACAGGGTTAGGGATCTGTTATACATATAGTTCAGTGATTTATTGAACAATCAACCACAGAAGATGATTGTAGTGTTTTTAAAATGCAAAGATAACCTACATACTTAAATACATGAATACACATTTTACGTCTGTCCTACATGAACGGTGTACGAGGTGTCTTTTTACATAGTGTAATTAGTGTGAGTTTACAAAGGTTAAATACAATTCTGACCAGCTTACACATGTTCTGTACACACACACACACATTTATGTCTCTCCTACTCTGAGTGGGTAAGATAGCTGCTATTGAAACTAGTGTGTTATCATCCACTGAAGGTGATCGAGATGCTTTCACAACCTCAGGTTATAGTTACATCACATACATTGTATAACAGATGTATTACATAATCAATCTTGGGTACAAGTTCAATATATCATCAAGTGTTCCAGTATTCATATAGTAATTACACAGTTCAGCATACCCAAAGTCAGTCAGTATGGGACATTCAACAATGTAATGTTCATGGGAGTGCATGTTTTCTCTTTCACAAAGTTGATACTTTGTGTACTCGACATTTGGGTTTTCAGAAAGCTGCCAGATACGTCTATATCCCAGGCGTATTCTGGCCACTATAACTCCACATTGCCGAGTCTTGCTCTATTAGTCCCACATATGATGAATACTGTGAGGAGACATTGATAAGGTTTAATGCTACAGCTTTCAGGTCTTTGTGAATTTACTAGGTCAGTAAAATTTACATCAGATATTTAAGTAGGTCACAGCTACCCTATCACTGCTAGGTTATAGGGTAGTTGAAACTCAAGTGATCGTAGTGCTCATGGCGTTTTGGGAAGTGACGTCATTTTGACATGTTCACGTTCCAGTAATGTTCTCTCATAGTTATCTTTAGGTTATCTAGAGATAATTTCAGGGCTTTTAGTGTCCCGCTGCCCGGTCCTCGACCAGGCCTCCACCCCAAGGAAGCAGCCCGTGACAGCTGACTAACACCCAGGTACCTATTTTACTGCTAGGTAACAGGGGCATAGGGTGAAAGAAATTCTGCCCATTGTTTCTCGCCGGCGCCCGGGATCGAACCCGGGACCACAGGATCACAAGTCCAGTATGCTGTCCGCTCGGCCGACCGGCTCCCCAGTGTTGGTAGAGTGTTCTCGCTCGCATCGTGGGTAGAGTGTTCTCACTTGCATCGTGGGTAGAGTGTTCTCACTCGCATCGTGGGTAGAGTGTTCTCTCTGGCATCGTGGGTAGAGTGTTCTCGCTCGCATCGTGGGTAGAGTGTTCTCACTCGCATCGTGGGTAGAGTGTTCTCGCTCGCATCGTGGGTAGAGTGTTCTCTCTGGCATCGTGGGTAGAGTGTTCTCTCTGGCATCGTGGGTAGAGTGTTCTCTCTCGCATCGTGGGTAGTGTTCTCACTCGCATCGTGGGTAGTGTTTTCTCACTCGCATCGTGGGTAGTGTTCTCACTCGCATCGTGGGTAGAGTGTTCTCGCTCGCATCGTGGGTAGAGTGTTCTCACTCGCATCGTGGGTAGTGTTCTCACTCGCATCGTGGGTAGAGTGTTCTCACTCGCATCGTGGGTAGAGTGTTCTCGCTCGCATCGTGGGTAGAGTGTTCTCGCTCGCATCGTGGGTAGAGTGTTCTCGCTCGCATCGTGGGTAGAGTGTTCTCGCTCGCATCGTGGGTAGAGTGTTCTCGCTCGCTTCGTGGGTAGTGTTCTCACTTGCATCGTGGCTAGTGAGTGTTCTCACTCGCATCGTGGGTAGAGTGTTCTCACTCGCATCGTGGGTAGAGTGTTCTCGCTCACATCGTGGGTAGAGTGTTCTCACTCGCATCGTGGGTAGAGTGTTCTCACTCGCTTCGTGGGTAGTGTTCTCACTCGCATCGTGGGTAGAGTGTTCTCGCTCGCATCGTGGGTAGTGTTCTCACTCGCATCGTGGGTAGTGTTCTCACTCGCATCGTGGGTAGTGTTCTCACTCGCATCGTGGGTAGTGTTCTCACTCGCATCGTGGGTAGAGTGTTCTCACTCGCATCGTGGGTAGAGTGTTCTCACTCGCATCGTGGGTAGAGTGTTCTCACTCGCATCGTGGGTAGAGTGTTCTCACTCGCATCGTGGGTAGTGTTCTCACTCGCTTCGTGGGTAGTGTTCTCACTCGCATCGTGGGTAGTGTTCTCACTCGCATCGTGGGTAGTGTTCTCACTCGCATCGTGGGTAGTGTTCTCACTCGCATCGTGGGTAGTGTTCTCACTCGCATCGTGGGTAGTGTTCTCACTCGCATCGTGGGTAGTGTTCTCACTCGCATCGTGGGTAGTGTTCTCACTCGCATCGTGGGTAGTGTTCTCACTCGCATCGTGGGTAGAGTGTTCTCACTCGCATCGTGGGTAGAGTGTTCTCACTCGCATCGTGGGTAGAGTGTTCTCACTCGCATCGTGGGTAGTGTTCTCACTCGCATCGTGGGTAGTGTTCTCACTCGCTTCGTGGGTAGTGTTCTCGCTCGCATCGTGGGTAGAGTGTTCTCACTCGCATCGTGGGTAGAGTGTTCTCGCTCGCATCGTGGGTAGAGTGTTCTCTCTGGCATCGTGGGTAGAGTGTTCTCTCTGGCATCGTGGGTAGAGTGTTCTCACTCGCATCGTGGGTAGTGTTCTCACTCGCATCGTGGGTAGTGTTTTCTCACTCGCATCGTGGTTAGTGTTCTCACTCGCATCGTGGGTAGAGTGTTCTCGCTCGCATCGTGGGTAGTGTTCTCACTGGCATCGTGGGTAGAGTGTTCTCACTCGCATCGTGGGTAGTGTTCTCACTCACATCGTGGGTAGAGTGTTCTCACTCGCATCGTGGGTAGAGTGTTCTCACTCGCATCGTGGGTAGAGTGTTCTCGCTCGCATCGTGGGTAGAGTGTTCTCGCTCGCATCGTGGGTAGAGTGTTCTCGCTCGCATCGTGGGTAGAGTGTTCTCGCTCGCATCGTGGGTAGAGTGTTCTCGCTCGCATCGTGGGTAGAGTGTTCTCACTCGCTTCGTGGGTAGTGTTCTCACTCGCATCGTGGGTAGTGTTCTCACTCGCATCGTGGGTAGAGTGTTCTCACTCGCATCGTGGGTAGAGTGTTCTCGCTCGCATCGTGGGTAGAGTGTTCTCACTCGCATCGTGGGTAGAGTGTTCTCACTCGCTTCGTGGGTAGTGTTCTCACTCGCATCGTGGGTAGAGTGTTCTCGCTCGCATCGTGGGTAGTGTTCTCACTCGCATCGTGGGTAGTGTTCTCACTCGCATCGTGGGTAGTGTTCTCACTCGCATCGTGGGTAGTGTTCTCACTCGCATCGTGGGTAGTGTTCTCACTCGCATCGTGGGTAGTGTTCTCACTCGCATCGTGGGTAGAGTGTTCTCACTCGCTTCGTGGGTAGTGTTCTCACTCGCATCGTGGGTAGTGTTCTCACTCGCATCGTGGGTAGTGTTCTCACTCGCATCGTGGGTAGTGTTCTCACTCGCTTCGTGGGTAGTGTTCTCACTCGCATCGTGGGTAGTGTTCTCACTCGCATCGTGGGTAGTGTTCTCACTCGCATCGTGGGTAGTGTTCTCACTCGCATCGTGGGTAGTGTTCTCACTCGCATCGTGGGTAGTGTTCTCACTCGCATCGTGGGTAGTGTTCTCACTCGCATCGTGGGTAGAGTGTTCTCACTCGCATCGTGGGTAGAGTGTTCTCACTCGCATCGTGGGTAGAGTGTTCTCACTCGCATCGTGGGTAGTGTTCTCACTCGCATCGTGGGTAGTGTTCTCACTCGCATCGTGGGTAGTGTTCTCACTCGCATCGTGGGTAGTGTTCTCACTCGCATCGTGGGTAGTGTTCTCACTCGCTTCGTGGGTAGTGTTCTCACTCGCATCGTGGGTAGTGTTCTCACTCGCATCGTGGGTAGTGTTCTCACTCGCATCGTGGGTAGAGTGTTCTCACTCGCATCGTGGGTAGTGTTCTCACTCGCATCGTGGGTAGTGTTCTCACTCGCATCGTGGGTAGTGTTCTCACTCGCATCGTGGGTAGAGTGAATAGTTCTGTTATTTGACTGTTATGTTGGGTTGTTCGACTTGCATGTAAAGAGCTTCAAGTATTTGTAATCTCCGTACATCTTGGGCTTTATCTAATTCACAAGTTTTTTTATTCAGCATTTCTCTTGTTAGGGTTATATCATGGGTTTCTATAATTTTTATTTTTTTGTTTTGTTTTTCTTTATATATATACATAGTTCTTACATTCTTGTAGAGCCACTAGCACGCATAGCGCTTCGGGCAGGTCCTTAATACTAATTTTCCCCAGGAATACGACCCGCCAAATCGTTTAACAACCAGGTGTCCATTAACTGCTGAGTGAACAGAGGCCACAGTTAAGGATTGGCATCTAGTCAATCCTCCCTAAATACGAACCTTTGCCAAAGCGCTCGCGAAGAGCCGGGCGAGTGTTTTACCACTGCGCCATAGAGGCTGATTATGTGATTTTTAAGGGTACGTATTTGAAGATGGCTCGTCAGCTTGGTTGACGTCATACCTCTGTACTTGGCTTTAAGGTTACATCCCTCATGGGGGCAGGTGTACATATGTATCACGCTTGACTGATGTAAAGTGATCTTCGTTGGCTTCAGGCTGTTTTTTTAATGAGGTCGGTAGTCTCCTGTGTTTTATAGTATGAGGATGATATCCATGTTTTGATTACTTGTTGTGCTTTTTACTCCTTAACAGATTATTTCTTTTATAGTGAAATAATAATGAAAGAAATAATCCATTTAACTAATACAAAAATGATAACTTGGACATCATATGACGGCATCTGCATCACAATGTAATCACTCCATAACATAAGAAATTTAATTACATTTATCCAAACACCTAGTCATTCCTTAAATTGTATCCATGTGTACATATCCTATTTGTCAGGCAACAACACACACATGTCACACATGCTCTCGGACGTAGGTTCGAATACTCGTCCCGGCCCTTGTGGATTTGAACACACACATGTAGTAGATAAAATACTCCCCGACACCATGAGTATGGTAAATAAGAGAGACGCCTTATTCCTATGTGCTTCAAGCCGGCCACATCGCCTCCCTCCGTATTAAAGACGCCCATCTTAGATTATTATTAATTCTTTAATGGCGGTGACCTGTGTATTGAGCACCTTTGTTGTAATGACTTTATCTTGATTACTTTGTTACTTGCTTATAGTATGTGTACTATTGTTGTTGTTGTTGTTTGTTGAAGCTGTTGTTGTTGTTTGTTGTAGCTGTTGTTGTCGTTATTGGTGGTGTTGCTTCTTGTTGTTGTTGTTGTTGTTGCTATTGCTTCTTGTTGGTGCTGTTGCTTGTTGTTGTTGTTGGTTGTGGTTGTGTTGTTGTTGTTGGTTGTGGTTGTGTTGTTGTTGTTGTTGGTTGTGGTTGTGTTGTTGTTGGTTGTGGTTGTGTTGTTGTTGTTGTTGTTGTTGTTGTTGTTGTTGTTGTTGTTGTTGGTTGTGTTGTTGTTGTTGGTTGTGTTGTTGTGTTGTTGTTGTTGTTGTTGTTGGTTGTGGTTGTGTTGTTGTTGGTTGTGGTTGTGTTGTTGTTGTTGTTTGTGTTGTTGTTGTTGGTTGTGGTTGTGTTGTTGTTCGTTGTGATTGTGTTGTTGTTGTTGTGTTGTGGTGTTGTTGTTGTTGGTTGTGTTGTTGTTGTTGTGGTTGTGTTGTTGTTGTTGTGGTTGTGGTTGTGTTGTTGTTGTAGTTGTTGTTGTTGGTTGTTGTTGTTGTTGTTGTTGGTTGTGGTTGTGTTGTTGTTGTTGGTGGTTGTGGTTGTGTTGTTGGTTGTGGTTGTGTTGTTGTTGGTTGTGGTTTTGTTGTTGTTGTTGGTTGTGGTTGTGTTGTTGTTGGTTGGTTGTGGTTGTGTTGTTGTTGGTTGGTTGTGGTTGTGTTGTTGTTGGTTGGTTGTGGTTGTGTTGTTGTTGGTTGGTTGTGGTTGTTGTTGTTGTTGGTTGGTTGTGGTTGTGTTGTTGTTGTTGGTTGTGGTTGTGTTGTTGTTGGATGTGGTTGTGTTGTTGTTGGTGGTTGTGGTTGTGTTGTTGGTTGTGGTTGTGTTGTTGGTTGTGGTTGTGTTGTTGGTTGTTGGTTGTGGTTTTGTTGTTTTTGTTAGTTGTGGTTGTGTTGTTGTTGGTTGTGGTTGTGTTGTTGTTGTTGGTTGTGGTTGTTACGGCCCTCTCGGGACGCAACGGGGTTCTTACTCTGATGTTGTTAGAGGAAGATATATCGTTCCTAAGCCAGTAGTGGCTATCAAGGGATGTGATCCGTGACGCAAGTAACTTAAAGGGAGTAGGGAAAGAAAGTTAAGAACTTAATATTATAATTACCATCACCAAATAAATAAATAAGATATAAAAGGAGTTCACAGGGGGAGGGGAATAAACACTTATTTACAGGGAAAATACACTGAAGTCTTCTGCTGAAGGCTATGGATCCTCGCTCTCGGTGTTGAGTCTTCGGTGCTTCTTCGTGGCCCCACAACGAATTCTCTGCGAAGTTGAGCCTACCCTGGCCACAGGTCAGCCAAAACACAGGTCCACTGGGGGCACCGCCGTGGAGGCCTTCAACCACACGTCCAGCTGGTGTGCTGGCAGGTTCCGGAACAGCAAGGCTGGTCAGGCCACTCCACGAACGAATTAAGGGGAACGCCCTGGACAGGAGCCTCGTGTGATATCACAAATCACTCTCCTGTCCTCAATACCCCAGTGGATAAACGTCTCCAGCAGTCGGTCCCGGGAACGACGATCCTTTCAACTGCCACTCCACTGGCAGGGTAACACGCCACAGTGTTCTTCCGGGGGACGACTTCGCAACTGCTGCAGCAAAGCTCAAGGTTCGGAGACGGCTGCCTCGGGTAGACTGACTCAACTCCCATCACAGCAGTCCCAGGTCGACTCTGTAAGCAGACACCTCATCAATAACAGGGACACACTAAGGCACCTCACTTACAGGCTCAGACACAAACGCCCGACATATCCACTTCATAGATGGCGTTGTAGTCTGAGCACCACCTCACCAGAGGTCAGCAGTGGCGGTGTTGTGAGCTACACAGGACTGGAAACTGGCCCTTGTGGCCAGTGTTCGCTGTCCCCACCAGGTGTCGTCGTCCGTTTGGCGGGGGTTTCGGGAGCTGACCCACAGATGGCGCGATCGTCACTGCTCCTGGCTCGGACGCTGGCTCCGGGTTCGTAACACCTCCCCACCAAAAAGAATTTGGTTTGGGGTTCTATAAAAAGAAACACAAACCAAATTAGTACGGCGACACAACTCCAAATGGACTTACTTATACTATGAACTGGAGTGATGAGGCTGTCTTGTCCACAGAACTTTTCTACTGAGAAACCCTGGCACAAAGGGAACTTTAAAATGACAGGCGATGACCTGCCTGACGTAATCTTCCACGTCCCCACTGCGATGTCAAGCAGGGGCATCATCTCACACCTCTCTAGTAAGGATCCGTGTAGACACGATCTGGGGTGACTCGACACTTCCCTATGTCGTGGCACCGATGATGGCTGGACCCAGACGGCATTTTTGGTGCCGGTCCGGTAGTCCTTCAGGGAGACAGGAACCTGGAATACAGGGGTCTGATAATTCAGAGTGATAGCGACTGTGGATAAGTCAATACTTACTGCATATGCCTCTACTAGGCTTACACCTAGTTTCCACAGGGCTGCTTGCACGTCGCAGATGGCATTCGCTCTGCCACCGTCAGGTCGACCAACGTTCCGTATAACGCTGCGTTGAGGCTCAGCTATCACGCGGGGGGTGTCAACCTGTCGGAAACAGTCACTCATATTATCATTTCTCGTACCTCCTGTATCTACCATTACCTTCCAGGTCCCTTCTTCAACTGCAACACTTGCAGTACAAATCTCCAATCCCTGGGACCTCTTCGCGATGTTCAAGGGAGCCATCATCCTTCGGGTCGTCCACTGATCCTTACTGAGAACACTGGGAACACATACGAGCATCAAACAAAATATCGCTAAGAAACATGGGGCCAATTGAGGGATAAGCTTCCCGAGCCTTTCATGTCCATAACCGGCTATATCCATTAGCCTGGTTTGGACCAAAGAGGGCACTAGAACCTTTGCACATACCTCACATACCTCCGACGTCTGGGGAATCTCTGGCCGGTTCAGCATACATTGTACTTTGCCAGGCTGCAAGTACACAGGTGCCTTCAGTCCAGACTCTTCGGTATCCGTGGGTGCTTGCACACAAGGCCTCTCTTCTTGCTCGGGTACTTCTGCCATCGTAACCTCATGTTCCTTGTCGAGAGAATTAGGAGACACTGTTAGAATACTGTCGATCTGCGGATGAGAGGACAAATTAGACATGTTCAAATCCGGGTCTGTCTCTACCTGGACATTACCATGGCCCGTCGTTTCCTCAGACCTTGCTGTTCTGGCTGACTCGTCCGCTATCTTGGGATGATTGGTGCTCCAATCGGTCACCAAGTCGTTGGCTAGTACCACGTCAATCCCAGCCACAGGGAGGGTATCGACTACTACCAACTCACATGTGCCGCTGAAATAAGGCGAGTCAAGATGTACTGGCACTAAGGGGGCGATGTACTGCGTCCTAGGAAACCCAACCAGGACAACCTCTGGTCTCCCAACCACACTTACTCCCTCGGGTAACGAGCTCTTCACGATCAGGGACTGGGCTGCTCCACTATCTCTGAGCACTACAACTGATCTACCAGTATGATCACTCGATACATACCCGCCTGAAGTGTGAGGGGAAAACAATCTGGGTTCTTCCTGCGTCGTCGTCGACTGGCTTCCTGCTGGTGATATTACACAGCTCATCAACATCACCTCCCTACGTGCGCTGCCACCTCTTCTGCCTCGGCACCTAGCAGCTATATGCCCTTTCTGCCCACAAGTCCAGCACACCATATTCCTCCTCGGGCTCCGGTGTTTCGGACTGCTAGGACTTGTTCTTCGAGAGCTACTTGGGGGCGTCTTCTTAGCACTTTGTGGGACGGGTCTTTCCTCTTCATCATGAGGTCTGTCGAAACGGCGCTGGTAATTCCTTGGGACGTACTTAGCAGACGGCCTATGAGTCAGGATGTATTCCTCAGCCATTGTGGCTGCTGCACTCAAGGTCTCCACCTGCTGCTCTTCTAAGTATGTCTTGAGGTCTCCAGACAAACAATCCTTGAAGCCCTCGAGCAGGATCAGCTGCTCAAGGTCTTCCTTGGTCTCCACTTTCCGAGAGGCACACCATTCTTGAAAAAGTCGCTCCTTGATGGTGGCGAATTCGGTGAAAGTGTGCTCTGAGGTCTTCTTCAGGTTTCTAAACTTCTGTCTATATGCCTCAGATACCAATTGGTACGCCATGAGCACAACCTTCTTCACCTTGTCGTAATCGCCGGAGTCGTCAAGGGATAACGTAGAGTAAGCGATTTGGGCCTTCCCAGTCAAGACTGACTATCATGATGGCCCAATTCTCCCTTGGCCACTCCAAAGAGGCAGCGACTTTCTCGAAGGCTGCAAAGAACTTTGAAACTTCCCTCTCATTGAATTTGGGGACCATTTTGATGTTCCTTTCCGGATCGAAACCGCTGGTGTCCGTTGTTGGCCTCCGACCACCGCCTAATCGTAATACTTCTAGTTCATGTTGTCTCTGTCTTTCGTTTTCCTCTCTCTCTCGCTGTTCTCTTTCTCGTTTCTCTTCTCTCTCTCGCTCTTCTCTTTCTCTTTCTCGTTCTTCTCTCTCTCGTTTCTCTTCTCTCTCTCGTCTCTCTTCTCTTTCTTGTTCTTCTCTTTCTCTTTTCTCTTCTCTTTCTCGTTCTTCTTTCCTTTCTTCCAATTCTAAACGCCTCATCGCCATTTCCTTATCTTTCATCTCCATCTCTATCTTTTAATTCTCGTTCTAATTCTAACTTCTTCCACTATCTCGCGATTGATCTCTAGGGCACGCATTTTGACTGTTAGGAAGCTGATATTAAGCTCACCTGCATCACTGTCAATGTCACTGCCCTTATCTTCCTTTTCTGTGGAAGCTATTTCCTCACCTTCCCTTGTACTAGGAGTCTCGCCTTCCTGTTTCTCTTCTGCCTTCAGGTGCCGGTGAACCTTGGACAAGATCTCCACACGGGAATCACTGGCACGGATCTTTATCTCCAGGTAGGCGCTCACTAGTACAAGCTCTGGTTTGCTCAGATATTTTAATCTGGCAAGACAGTCCACTCTGTTCAGAAAAGCCTGAACATCGTCCAGATCATCGATGGTAGCTTTTTCTGCCATTGTCACAGATGGAACACTCAACTAGCACTTAACACACCGCTTTCACGTTAGCACTTCACGCACCGAGCACTGTTCTACGTCAATATTGCACTTTATCGCACCAAACACTGCACTTGCCAATATTGCACGTAATCACTTCGGGCACCGCACTACGCAATATCGCACTTAATCACAGCGAACCCTTCGCTCTACAATATTGCACTGAATCACTGAGCACCGCACCACTCAATATTGCACTTAATTGCTTAATCACAGCGAGCACCGCACTGCACAATATCGTATTTAGTCACTCTTGAGCACCGCACAGGACGTATAACGTCACAATCGTCACACAGGGGGAATTATATACAGGGATTACGCCACTTCACCACCCCTGTCAAACATACTTAACAAGGGGACGGATCCCGCTGGGGATGCCAATTATGTTACAGCCCTCTCGGGACGCAACGGGGTTCTTACTCTGATGTTGTTAGAGGAAGATATATATCCGTTCCCAAGCCAGTAGTGGCTATGAAGGGATGTGATCCGTGACGCAAGTAACTTAAAGGGAGTAGGGAAAGAAAGTTAAGAACTTAATATTATAATTACCATCACCAAATAAATAAATAAGATATAAAAGGAGTTCACAGGGGGAGGGGAATAAACACTTATTTACAGGGGAAAATACACTGAAGTCTTCTGCTGAAGGCTATGGATCCTCGCTCTCGGTGTTGAGTCTTCGGTGCTTCTTCGTGGCCCCACAACGAATTCTCTGCGAAGTTGAGCCTACCCTGGCCACAGGTCAGCCAAAACACAGGTCCACTGGGGGCACCGCCGTGGAGGCCTTCAACCACACGTCCAGCTGGTGTGCTGGCAGGTTCCGGAACAGCAAGGCTGGTCAGGCCACTCCACGAACGAATTAAGGGGAACGCCCTGGACAGGAGCCTCGTGTGATATCACAAATCACTCTCCTGTCCTCAAT
>NW_025569404.1:0-5000 GCF_020424385.1 Procambarus clarkii | reverse complement strand
GTTGTTGTTGTGGTGTGTTGTTGTGTTGTGTTGTTGTTGTTGTTGTTGTTGTTGTGTGTTTGGTTGTTGTTGTTGTTGTTGTGTTGTTGTGTTGTTGTTGTGTGTTGTTGTTGTTGTTGTGTTGTTGTGTTGTTGTGTGTTGTGTTGTGTTGTTGTTGTTGTGTTGTTGTTGTTGTTGTGGTTGTGGTTGTGTTGTTGTTGTTGTTGGTTGTGGTTGTTGTTGTGGTTGTTGTGTTGTTGTTGGTTGTGGTTGTGTTGTTGTTGTTGTTGTTGTTGGTTGTGGTTGTGTGGTGGTGTGGTTGTGGTTGTGTTTGTGTTGTTGTTGTTGTGGTTGTGTTGTGGTTGTTGTTGTGGTTGTGTTGTGTTGTTGGTTGTGGTGTGTTGTTGTTGTTGTGTTGTGTTGTTGTTGTTGTTGTGTGTTGTTGGTTGTGGTTGTGTTGTGTTGTGGTGGTGTGGTTGTTGTTGTGGTTGTGTTGTTGTTGTGTGATGGTTGTTGGTTGTGTTGTTGTTGTTGTTGTGGTTGTGTTGTTGTTGTTGGTGTGTGGTTGTGTTGTGTGTTGTTGTGGTTGTGTGTTGTTGTTGTTGTGTTTGTTGTTGTGGGTTGTTGTGTGTTGTTGGTTGTGGTTGTGGTTGTGTTGTGGTTGTGTTGTGGTTGTTTGTGGTGGTTGTGTGTGTTGTGGTGAGTGTGGTTGTGTTGTTGTGGTGTTGTTGTGTGGTTGTGGTTGTTGTGGTGGTTGTGTTGTTGGTGGTGGTTGTGTTGTTGGTTGTGGTTGTGTTGTTGTGTGGTGTGGTTGTGTTGTTGTTGTGGTGGTTGTGTTGTTGGTGGTGGTTGTGGTTGTGGTGGTGGTGGTTGTGTTGTGTGGTTGTGGTTGTTGTTGTTGTGGTTGTGGTGTTGTGTTGTTGTGTGGTTGTGGTGGTTGTGTGTGGTGGTTGGTTGTGGTGTTGGTAGTGGTTGTTGTGTTGTTGGTTGTGGTTGTGTTGTTGGTAGTGGTTGTGGTTGTGTGGTTGGTTGTGGTTGTGTTTGTGTGTTGGTGTGGTGGTTGTGGTTGTGTTGTTGTTGTGGTTGTTGTGTGTTGTGTGTTGTAGTGGTTGTGTTGTTGTGGTTGGTGGTGTTGTTGTGTTGTGGTTGTGTTGTTTGGTGGTGGTTGTGGTTGTGTGGTTGGTGGTTGTGGTGTGTTGTGTGTGTTGGTAGTGGTTGTGGTTGTGTTGTTGGTGGTGGTTGTGTTGTGGTTGTGTTGTGGTTGTGTTGGTGGTGGTTGGTTGTGGTTGTTGTTGGTAGTGTGGTGTGTTGGTAGTTGTTGTGTTGTGGTTGGTTGTGGTTGTGTTGTTGTGGTTGGTTGTGGTTGTGTGTGTTGGTTGGTAGTGGTGTGTGTTGTTGGTAGTGGTTGTGTTGTTGTGTGGTTGTGTTGTTGGTAGTGTTGTGTTGTTGTGGTTGTGTTTGTTGTAGTGGTTGTGTTGTTGGTAGTGGTTGTGTTGTTGTTGGTGGTTGTGTTGTTGGTAGTGGTTGTGTTGTGGTAGTGGTTGTGTTGTTGTGTGGTGGTTGTGTTGTGGTTGTGGTTGTGTTGTGGTTGGTTGTGTGTGTGGTTGTTGTGGTGTGGTTGTGTTGTGGTTGTTGTTGTGGTTGTGTGGTTGGTAGTGGTTGTGGTTGTGTTGTTGGTAGTGGTTGTGTTGTTGTGTGTTGGTATGGTAGTGGTTGTGTTGTGGGTATGGTTGTGTTGTTGTGTTGTGGTTGTGTTGTTGTGTGTTGGTTGTGGTTGTGTGTTGGTAGTGGTGTGTTGTTGTTGTTGGTTGTGTTAGTTGTTGGTAGTGGTTGTGTTGTTGTTGGTTGTGTTGTTGTAGTGGTGGTTGTGTTGTTGGTAGTGGTTGTGGTTGTGTTGTTGGTAGTGGTAGTGGTTGTGTTGTGGGATGGTAGTGGTTGTGTGGTGGGATGTTGTAGTGGTTGTGTTGTTGGTAGTGGTTGTGGTTGTGTGGTTGGTAGTGGTTGTGTTGTTGGTAGTGGTTGTGTTGTGGGTATGGTTGTGGTTGTGTTGTTGGTAGTGGTTGTGGTTGTGTTGTTGGTAGTGGTTGTGGTTGTGTTGTTGGTAGTGGTTGTGTTGTTGGTAGTGGTTGTGGTTGTGTTGTTGGTAGTGGTTGTGGTTGTGTTGTGGGTATGGTAGTGGTTGTGTTGTTGGTAGTGGTTGTGGTTGTGTGGTTGGTAGTGGTTGTGTTGTTGTGTGGTGTGTTGAGTGGTTGTGTTTGGTGTGGTGTGTTGATGGTAGTGGTTGTGTTGTTGTTGGTTGTGGTAGTGGTTGTGTTGTTGGTAGTGGTTGTGGTTGGTGTGGTTGTGTTGTTGGTAGTGGTTGTGTTGTTGGTAGTGGTTGTGGTTGTGTTGTGTGTTGTTGATGGTTGTGGTTGTGTTGTGGGTTGGTAGTGGTTGTGTTGTTGGTAGTGGTTGTGTTGTTTGTGTGGTTGTGTTGTGGTAGTGGTTGTGTGGTTGGTAGTGGTTGTGTTGTGTGTGGTGTGGTTGGTTGTGGGTTGTGTGGTGGTGGTAGTGGTTGTGTGGTGGTGATGGTTGTGTTGTGTGGTGTGTTGTTGGTAGTGGTTGTGTTGTTGGTAGTGGTTGTGGTTGTGTTGTTGGTTGTGGTAGTGGTTGTGTTGTTGGTAGTGGTTGTGTTGTGTTGGTGGTGTGGTTGTGTTGTTGTGTGGTGTGTTGTTGGTAGTGGTTGTGTTGTGGTTGTGTTGTGGTTGTGGTTGTGTTGTTTGTAGTGGTTGTGTTGTTGGTAGTGGTTGTGTTGTTGGTAGTGGTTGTGGTTGTGTTGTTGGTAGTGGTTGTGTTGTTGTTGTTGGTAGTGGTAGTGGTTGTGTTGTTGTTTTTGTTGATAGTGGTTGTGTTGTTGGTAGTGGTTGTGGTTGTGTTGTTTGTAGTGGTTGTGTTGTCGGTAGTGGTTGTGTTCTTGGTAGTGGTTGTGTTGTTGGTAGTGGTTGTGTTGTTGGTAGTGGTTGTGGTTGTGTTGTTGGTAGTGGTTGTGTTGTTGGTAGTGGTTGTGTTGTCGGTAGTGGTTGTGTTGTTGGTGGTGGTTGTGTTGTTGGTAGTGGTTGTGTTGTTGGTAGTGGTTGTGTTGTTGGTAGTGGTAGTGGTTGTGTTGTTGGTGGTGGTTGTGTTGTTGGTAGTGGTTGTGTTGTTGGTAGTGGTTGTGTTGTTGGTAGTGGTTGTGTTGTTGGTAGTGGTTGTGTTGTTGGTAGTGGTTGTGGTTGTGTTGTTGGTAGTGGTTGTGTTGTTGGTAGTGGTTGTGGTTGTGTTGTTGGTAGTGGTTGTGTTGTTGTTGTTGGTAGTGGTTGTGTTGTTGGTAGTGGTTGTGTTGTTGGTAGTGGTTGTGTTGTTGTTGTTGGTAGTGGTAGTTGTTGTGTTGTTGGTAGTGGTAGTGGTTGTGTTGTTGGTAGTGGTTGTGTTGTTGTTGTTGGTAGTGGTTGTGTTGTTGGTAGTGGTAGTGGTTGTGTTGTTGGTAGTGGTGTTTGTTGGTTGGTGGTGGTGTTATGGTTTTTTGGTGGTGGTGAGACCGCACATTTGTACATTGTTGTTTGTTGGTGGTTGTTGTTTTTGGTGGTGGTGTGTTGTTGTTGGTGTTGTTGTTGATTGTTGTTTTTTGGTGTTTTTGCTAAGCTCCACGACTGATGCTCCATCAGTCGTGGAGCCTAGTTAACAAGCACCACGACTGACCAATATTACAGACGATCGATGATGCGGTGGTCACGGTACTATGTACTTTTAGGGGTGATCCTGCACGTATGGATTCGAATCCTGGCCATTGTGTGCAGTGTACGCCATTACTATAGGCTCGGGGTGTGATCTGAATGGCTCGAAAACCCTGGTTAGGCCCCGGTGTGGAGCCACAAAACTTCCCCGAGCTGTTAGTTGTTAATCCTGTCACCAGTCTGGAAGGTTTAGGTCCTCCTTAACCCTGTCACCAGTCTGGAAAGTTTAGGTCCTCCTCAACCTTGTCACCAGTCTGGAAAGCTTGGGTCCTCCTTAACCCTGTCACCAGTCTGGAAGGTTTAGGTCCTTCTTAACTATGTCACCAGTCTGGAAGGTTTAGGTCCTTCTTAACTATGTCACCAGTCTGGAAAGTTTAGGTCCTTCTTAACTATGTCACCAGTCTGGAAGGTTTAGGTCCTTCTTAACCCTGTCACCAGTCTGGAAAGTTTAGGTCCTCCTCAACCTTGTCACCAGTCTGGAAAGTTTAGGTCCTCCTCAACCTTGTCACCAGTCTGGAAGGTTTAGGTCCTTCTTAACTATGTCACCAGTCTGGAAGGTTTAGGTCCTTCTTAACCCTGTCACCAGTCTGGAAAGTTTAGGTCCTCCTCAACCTTGTCACCAGTCTGGAAAGTTTAGGTCCTCCTTAACCCTGTCACCAGTCTGGAAAGTTTAGGTTCTCCTCAACCTTGTCACCAGTCTGGAAAGTTTAGGTCCTCCTCAACCTTGTCACCAGTCTGGAAAGTTTAGGTCCTCCTTAACCCTGTCACCAGTCTGGAAGGTTTAGGTCCTCCTTAACCCTGTCACCAGTCTGGAAGGTTTAGGTCCTTCTTAACTATGTCACCAGTCTGGAAGGTTTAGGTCCTTCTTAACCCTGTCACCAGTCTGGAAAGTTTAGGTCCTCCTCAACCTTGTCACCAGTCTGGAAAGTTTAGGTCCTCCTTAACCCTGTCACCAGTCTGGAAAGTTTAGGTTCTCCTCAACCTTGTCACCAGTCTGGAAAGTTTAGGTCCTCCTCAACCTTGTCACCAGTCTGGAAAGTTTAGGTCCTCCTTAACCCTGTCACCAGTCTGGAAGGTTTAGGTCCTCCTTAACCCTGTCACCAGTCTGGAAGGTTTAGGTCCTTCTTAACTATGTCACCAGTCTGGAAGGTTTAGGTCCTTCTTAACCCTGTCACCAGTCTGGAAGGTTTAGGTCCTTCTTAACCCTGTCACCAGTCTGGAAGGTTTAGGTCCTTCTTAACCCTGTCACCAGTCTGGAAAGTTTTATT
>NW_025569403.1:0-40488 GCF_020424385.1 Procambarus clarkii | reverse complement strand
AACAGGTGAATTAGTTAAGGAAATACTACCGGAACACCTAAGAGACTTCATTGGGATTCATGATCCCAAATTCGCGGAAGGAGCCGGTCAGTGGGACACTCTTGTCAACTCTCATCCTCGACCGACTTTTCCAAATGACTGCAAACAGTCCAAATGGGATAGCCCCATAGTGGAGAACATCGCCACATCATTGCTGGAGGCAGCTTCCAGGAAGGACAAAGCGCGTCTTCTAGCTGTGCAAGCTCCCCATGCCGGGGACTTCCTGTTGGCAGTCCCTAATTCCGCCTTGGGGACCCGCCTGGACCATCGGACCCTAAGTATTGGTGTTGCTCTGCGCCTTGCCGCCCCTATCTCCACCGAGCACCGGTGTATTTGCGGCCATGCACGGGCAGACCAATACGGCAGCCATGGTCTCATCTGTCGTAAGACACAGGGAAAGATTGCCAGACATGAAGCAGTCAATGACATCATCAAGAGAAGTTTGGCTTCAGCTGGGTGCCCAGCACAAAGGGAACCTCAGTTGTGCAGGCCTGACAACAGCCAAAAACGCCCAGATGGAGTCACCCTGCAGCCGTGGAGAGAAGGTAAACAGGTCGTGTGGGACTACACGTGTGCATCCACATTGGCTGATACCTATCTACCTTACAGCGCAGCTGAGGGAGGCGGGGCGGCCACCTTCAGGGAGACCCAGAAAACTAACAAGTACAGGGACCTAGAACGTTGTTACAGGTTCGTGCCAATAGGCTCTGAGACTCTGGGCGCCTGGGGTAAATGTGCACTTAAGTTCCTGAAGGAGCTGGGCGAGGAACTCATTGGGAAGACTAGAGACCCAAGAGCGGCCAGTTTTATGTTCCAGCGCCTCAGTGTCGCTGTTCAGAGGGGAAATGCGTGTTGTATCTTGGGTACGCACCCGACCCCCGAGGAACTGGACGAGGTCTTCGAACACTGATTGGTATATTGTTATATAAGTGTGTGTTTTCTGTAAACTGTAACATTGCAATAAAATAAAATAAAAAAAAAAAAAAATAATAGGGGTGGTAGGAGAGGAAAAGATTAAAGTATTCAGTGAGAATCCACAAGGTCTTCTCTGAACACTATTTATTTTCTTCTTCGAGGATGTGGGTCCCTTTAATTAAACCAGTGGTGGTACCCCTATATATATATATATATATATATATATATATATATATATATATATATATATATATATATATACATATACATATATACATATATACATATATATACATATATACATATATATACATATATACATATATACATATATATACATATATACATATATACATATATATACATATATTCATATATATATATATATATATATATATATATATATATATATATATATATATATATATATATATATCATTATATATAACACAATATATATATATTGGTGTATACTGGCAGCAGGTTTTCTTTCAGACATGTTTCATTGAATATGACCGCATATTCTGTATTTATTATTTTCTGGTTTAGGGCTTCTATCCCTCTAACTATTTTCTTAGCATCAGGGCTTAATTGGAATAGGAGTTCTCCAAAACTCATTTTCGTACTTTTAAGGTGAAGAAAAGAAGTGATTTACTATAGAGTGTATTACACTTATTTGTATAATTTGCACGACGTTTCGAACCTCCATGGTTCATTCTCAAGTGAACAGATCTTACAATACTAGTTGATTTTATACCCGCATTAGGTCAGGTGATAATACAATGAAGGTGAAAAACATGGGGGGATACATAAGGGATAAACATAGGGGCTGCAGAAGGCTTATTGGCCCATACGAGGCATCTCCTACCTAAACACAAAGATTAATCCAGTGTAATTGGCCTGTTATGTTGGACATTGTCTTCTGTGTTGGCATCGATATGTTCTTGTCTTGTCCATACTCTCATGGTGGGTAGAGTAAATAGTTCCGTGATTTGGGTGTTCATGGTAGGTCGCTCTATTCTTATGTGAATTGCCTCAAGAATTTGTAATCTTCTTGAATCTTGGGTTTTGTCTATTATGCAAGTATTCTTGTTCAACATTTCTCTTGTTAGAGTAATGTCATGGGCTTGTCTCATGTGATTCCTAGGGGCACCAGATTGAAGATGGCATGTCAAACGCCTCGTCAGCTTGGTCGACGTCATACCTATGTACTTACATTGAAGGTTACATCCTTCGTGGGGGCAAGTGTACATGTATACAACGCTTGACTGCTGTAGAGGGTTCTCCGTCGGCTTCGGGCTGTTTTTGATAAGGAGTTCGGAAGTCTTCTTGGTTTTGTAGAATATTATCAGGTTTATGTTTTGGTTAGGAGTAGTGCTTTTTACTCCTTTACGGATTATTTCTTTCATTATTCTTTCCTCTTTTATATGTTCACTGTGCATGGTTGATTTGTAATATAATTTTATTGGGGGTGTTGTGGTTTCTGTTCTAGGTTCTGAATTATACCAACGGTCCAAGTGTCTTCTTATAGCAGCGTTTATTTCCGCGTTGCTATATCCGTTGTTCACCAATACCTGAGTTACTCTTTCAAACTCTCTACTCACGTTGCTCCATTCAGAGCAGTGGGTAAGCGCTCGACGAATATAAGCATTGAGAACACTGGCTTTGTATCTTTGGGGGCACTCACTTCTACCATTCAGGCATAATCCTATGTTGGTGGGCTTGGTATATACGTTGGTGCTTAAAGAGGTTCCTGTTTTTGTTATTAGTACATCCAAGAATGGCAGACTGTTATTTTCACTATTTTCATGTGTAAATCGGAGTACTGACTCTCTCTCTAGGTGTCTTTTTAGGTCAATTAGTTCATCTGAGTCTTTTACTATTACGAATATGTCATCTACATAACGGCAGTATACAGTTGGTTTTTGTCTGCTACTGAAGACCCTATCTTCGGTGGTTCCCATATAAAAATTAGCAAATAAAACTCCTAAGGGGGAGCCCATTGCTACTCCGTCTATTTGTAAATACATGTCTCCTTGTGGACTGATGAAAGGGGCTTCCTTTGTACATGCTTCGAGAAGACTTTTCAAGTGTGGCTCAGGTATGTCTAATTTGGGGGTGCTCTCGTCTCTGTATACTCTGTCCAGTATCATTCCTATGGTTGTGTCGACTGGGACGTTGGTAAAAAGGGATTCAACGTCCAGGGAAGCGATGATTCCATCGGGCTGGGTAGATTTGATCAATTCTAGGAAATCTGCTGATGATTGTAGACTAAACTTACTTGGAGTGTATGGAGTTAGGAGTTCATTGAGTTTCTTTGCCAGGTGATAAGTTGGGGTTGGTATTTGGCTGATTATAGGGCGTAGTGGGTTACCTGGTTTATGCGTCTTAACATTGCCGTAGGCATATCCTAAGCTATAGTCGCCTTGAAGTTTATTGAAATGCACACTACCTTTCTTTGCGTTAATTGCTGTAATTGTTTTGTTTACTTTCCGCTTAAGGTCTTCTACGGGGTTCCTCGTGATTCGTTGAAATTTGGAGTCGTCACTTAGGATGTCGCTAATTTTGTTCATGTATTCATGGGTAGGAATCAAATTTGATTCCTACCCATGAATACATGAACAAAATTTGAAAGTGAAGAGTTTGAAAGAGTAACTCAGGTATTGGTGAACAACGGATATAGCAACGCGGAAATAAACGCTGCTATAAGAAGACACTTGGACCGTTGGTATAATTCAGAACCTAGAACAGAAACCACAACACCCCCAATAAAATTATATTACAAATCAACCATGCACAGTGAACATATAAAAGAGGAAAGAATAATGAAAGAAATAATCCGTAAAGGAGTAAAAAGCACTACTCCTAACCAAAACATAAACCTGATAATATTCTACAAAACCAAGAAGACTTCCGAACTCCTTATCAAAAACAGCCCGAAGCCGACGGAGAACCCTCTACAGCAGTCAAGCGTTGTATACATGTACACTTGCCCCCACGAAGGATGTAACCTTCAATGTAAGTACATAGGTATGACGTCGACCAAGCTGACGAGGCGTTTGACATGCCATCTTCAATCTGGTGCCCCTAGGAATCACATGAGACAAGCCCATGACATTACTCTAACAAGAGAAATGTTGAACAAGAATACTTGCATAATAGACAAAACCCAAGATTCAAGAAGATTACAAATTCTTGAGGCAATTCACATAAGAATAGAGCGACCTACCATGAACACCCAAATCACGGAACTATTTACTCTACCCACCATGAGAGTAAGGACAAGACAAGAACATATCGATGCCAACACAGAAGACAATGTCCAACATAACAGGCCAATTACACTGGATTAATCTTTGTGTTTAGATAGGAGATGCCTCGTATGGGCCAATAAGCCTTCTGCAGCCCCTATGTTTATCCCTTATGTATCCCCCCATGTTTTTCACCTTCATTGTATTATCACCTGACCTAATGCGGGTATAAAATCAACTAGTATTGTAAGATCTGTTCACTTGAGAATGAACCATGGAGGTTCGAAACGTCGTGCAAATTATACAAATAAGTGTAATACACTCAATATATATATATATATATATATATATATATATATATATATATATATATATATATATATATATATATATATATATATATATATATAGACATATGTCGTACCTAGTAGCCAGAACTCACTGTTTGGCCTACTATGCATGGCCCGATTTGCCTAATAAGCCAAGTTTTCCTGAATTAATATATTTTTCCTAATTTTTTTCTTATGAAATGATAAAGCTACCCATTTCATTATGTATGAAGTCAATTTTTTTATTTGAGTTAAAATTAACGTAGATATATGACCGAACCTAACCAACCCTACCTAACCTAACCTAACCTATCTTTATAGGTTAGGTTTGGTTAGGTAGCCGGAAAAGTTAGGTTAGGTTAGGTTAGGTAGTCGAAAAACAATTAATTCATGAAAACTTGGCTTATTAGGCAAATCGGGCCTATATAGTAGGCTGAGAAGTGCGTTCTGGCTACTAGGTACGACATATGTATATATATATATATATATATATATATATATATATATATATATATATATATTGTAAATGCATATACAAGAGTTCTTACATTATTGTAAAGCCACTAGAGCACATAGCTTGTGTACAGTCTCCCAGTAGTGTATACTCTTCCAAGAACTTGTGTACAATTTATCAATAAGTTGTGTTCACTCTCCAATAACTTTTGTAAACTCTGTACATATACATATATATATATATATATATATATATATATATATATATATATATATATATATATATACGTATATATGTACACTTGCAAAAACCTTGTGAATATTCCCTAATAACTTGTGTCACTATTTCAATAAAATATGTACATTCTTTTAATATCTTGTGTATGCTCTTTGTATAACTTGTGAATACTCTGCCAATATCTTGTGTACACTATGTCGATAACTTATGTACATTGTCCTAATAACAGTTGTATACATTATGAACAACTTGCAGCTTCAAGACTCTTTATTTGGTAAGACAAACAGTTAATCACTTTGTGAGTTCTTCCAACGAGTTCATCACCCTGCAGCACGTGCCCTACGAAACTCATTGCAAGAACAAGTTCCAAGAAGCACGGGCTATGGTGAGCCTCGTGGACGGGAGATGTCTCCCGTGCGGTGAGGGAGGTGATACAGGCAATAAATAGGCAAGTGAGAGGTAAGGTGTAGTAAAGGGGATAGTAGTAGGAATAAGAACTGCAGATAGATGTTGAAATAAGAATTAGGTTGTTGTAGCCACAACCTAAATGGCGTTGATCTTGATACGCCACCCACCAGAGGTCATCATCACCAACCACCTCTTCTAACTGAGGCAGGAAACCGAAGCTTTTCACTGATATAATGCCACCACCAACAGATGGCATTGTCTGCGTAGCATCCAATGCCGGGAAGTTGGAGTGCAGACCCATGGATGGCATTGAAATCGCCACCCCATACTCCATCGAGAGGGTTCATACCATAACACCTCCCACCAAAAAGAATTTGGTTTGGTTTCTAAAAGTAAATAAACCTAATTAGTATGTTTGAGAAAAAACAAGCAAACTTTTGCAGATAGATGACCAATGTCAGGAGAAAGTCCTGTTTTAGGAACTGTATTAATAGAGATGTCTTGACCAGAGTGAACTCCTAGACAAGGTTAATGATCCAATTGACGTGCTTTCCAGGGGTAATATAGGCACTGATACTCTGAGGAAGATCGTAAAACTGAGTTTGATACAAGGGAACATTACATAGTCTCCATGGTGTAGTGGTAAGACACTTGCCTGGGATTCCGCGAGCGCTTTGTCATGGATTTGTATCCTGGCCGGGGAGGATTTACTGGGAGCAAATCCTTAACTGTTGCCTCTGTTTAACTCACAGTAAAATGTGTACTTGGTTGTAACAACGCTTCTTCGTGGGGGTCGCATTCCAGGGACTTGCCCGAAACGCTACGCGTACTAGTGGCAGTACAAGAATGTAACAACTCTTGTATGTATCTAAAAAAAAAATAGCTTGTGAGGTCACCTAGTGCTAAAGTAAGGCTGCTGTAACATTCTCACACCTCACAGCTAATGAAAGGTTAAACTAATCCCTCACTGGAACCGCTTGTGACGTAATGTGCCGTTAAAGCACTTTTCCTATTGATTACTGAATGCTCCTTGGTGCTCATGGCGGAGGTAAGATACAAAACGACCTGAATAAGAATATATCAAAGAATGAAGATAACTGAAGAAGGCGTATTAGCCCATACGAGGCAGCTCCTATTTATATCTTCCCATCTCATTCATATATATACGTATACCCATTGCTTGAGTCGAACAAGGGACCTTCTATTATGTTATGTGGTAATTGGTTCTATAAATAAACAACCTGTTACAGTACAGGTATTTACCAAGGTTATTTTTTTTATTTTTGTTTTTGTTTTCCTAAATCTAAACTTATCCAATGTATATTCTATTGTTTGGTGTTCAAGTTTATGTTAATACTTTTAATATTCTATTAATATCCCAAAGGGATTAGCAGTGAGGGAGGATTAAGTAAAAATGCCAGTGTGATGTTACATCTCGTTTCTAGAATTATATATTTGAAAATATATGTGCGTTGTGGGTCTAGGTTCTTAAAGACTTCAACAGGCCGTGGAAAAATGAACATGTGCTCAGAGACTCCAATATTTAACTATTCCGCGAGTGAGATCTTGGTCAGTTAATATTCTGTGTTGACTCCTTTGCTTCATATAAATGGGAGATAGTGGATTTCATTTATGCCTATGCACAATAAACGATGTGACTGGACACCATAAATATTGGGTGAAGAACCTTCTGCGTATTGATGAAGTGTGACATGACTGAAAGGAATAAGTGGATAAATTGAGATGGAATTAATAAATAGGGACATATAATAGACATTAGGTAATACAAAGGTAAAATACCAGTGTGCACATTGCATTATTTCCTTTGCTTCTCATACATAGACCTTCTATCTAACAGTAACAGTTGTTGTTTTTGGTCAACATGGACTTGAAGTAAATAGGAGATCCTGTATTGTCCCCTATAAAAGCCTTCTGCAATTTAATTTCTTATGTTTAATATTTGGTCCTGGCTAGAAAATAATCTTTGAAAATTGGAAACAATATGAAAATGAGTTTAAATATGATATTACAGAAAACGGGTTTAATATGGGAAGATGGGGGTAAATACATCTCTCATGGAAAACAGGACTTGCTCAGTGAAGACTGACCGGCTGTGAGGTCATTGACCATTAGGATTTTGCTGCGTCTGTGGGGTTCGCCGTTGTAACTAAAAACGCCTAGGCCCATGGGAAATGAAAACGGCTTCGAGATGGCCTAGTTTCCACTACTACAGTGATTGTCACAATCATTAAAGTAACAGTAGTACACGGTGACTGTCACTACTGTTTACGTGACAGAAAATGGCAGTTGTCTATTTCGTTGAAGTAACAGTATACGGTGGTTGTCACTATCATTGATGGGACAGTTCACGGGGCTGTCACTATTGTTGAAGTGAATGTACATCCCTGGAAACACAAACCGAAACTGTATTTTCCGCTTGTTACAACTTGTAATAAAGTTGTTACATCTTGGCTTAATGTGTTTATGACGTATTAGAACGTTGTTACAACTTGCTATATTAGTTGTTATAACTGGTTAGGTGTTAAAACTTGTTCGAACGTTGTACCAATGTCGTAGTTTTCGCTGTGTGTTTAGCGGGATGGTGGCTGTCCATATCCTTCAAGTAACAGTTTACGGTAGTTGTGACTATTGTTGAAATGACATAACTCGGGGGTTGTCCCTACTGTTGAAGGGACAGTACACAGTGATTGTCACTATAGATGAAAAGACATTGATCGTTGCGTTGTCCCTATTGTTGAAGTGAAAGTACACGTTGGTTGTCGCTTTAGTTGACCAAACCACATTAGAAAGTGAAGGGACGATGACGTTTCGGTCCGTCCTGGACCAATTTCCTGAATGTGACAGTACACGGTTGTTTTCACTATTGTCGCTTTTGTTGAAGTGACAGTTGTGAGAAGGTGGCCTTCGGCCGACTTTTCATCTAGCTTACATTTATTAGATAGTAGAAGAAAGAGCTATTTTGACCTTAGAAAATTTCTTACATGTGCACAGGATGTGCACCAAAGTCTATTTTTCTTCGTATAAGAGATAGGAGGTTGAAATTAGATGTCTTTGTATTCCATGTGCCTTCAGCATTGTAAAGAACCACCCCTCGTTGCTGTAGGTGTTTTCTGTGAAAAGTCAAAGGTTTTGTCTGAGAACTGTACTTACAGTGCCTTGCAATAGAAAGAAAGAGGAAGAGAGAAGGCCCTAGCCTGGCCCTGGTGACAACGGTCGCCGTGACATCCCGTCACCCGCAGGTTTGTTGTCATTGGGAGCAGCACGAGGCCTCCGCCGATACTCGAACCCCATTGGTCGAGTGCCTGGCATCACAAAGGGAGCCGCGGCCATGAGTTTTCCCACCCAAGGCGTTATTCTGTCCTGCGACGCTGTGCCTACCAGACGTGGACCGCCTCTGTTCCGGCCAGAGCAGAGGTCTTTTCCTGTCTATCAAGGCTCAGCCAGCTTAATTTGACTTTACGCCGTCCCCACACTTCCGTTGCAGAATCCTACGGTTGAAGGGCGCTGCCAGAAGCTAATTTAACGAAGATACGTGAAGTCTTAACCGTCACAAGCGTCACCCCCACAGGTGCAACTCAGACTGTGTTCAAGTGATCGCGAGTTATCTGCTTCACCGAGAGCAATCGGTCATTTTATTGCTCGGCAAACTGTGGAAAAATATAAATAATTGGTGATTCCAAGTGTTTGAGTGAAGATCGTGTTTAAATCTTCGAAATAGGGGGAAGCATAGATTCTGTTTATTTTCCAGTCAACGCAATTGTTCCCAGGCGAACATTTATGGTGCCCCCCAAGATATTCCAGCGTGCTTTCAGTCAGCCTTCAGCAAAATATCACGCTAGTGTGTAAACCGGTGTATATTGTGTACACGCTTTTCCTGTTTATTGGTGTGGGAGTTAAGCAAATCTCGGCCTTAGGGTCGCGCGCGTGTCCAACCCGTTCTCGCACTTTCGTATAGTCAATATTGACTTATTAAATACGTGCATATGTGACATACTAAACATAATAGTTTACCTTGAAAAGCTTTATAGAAAACACCGACCTTACCTAACCTTCTTAGTATGTTAAGATAAGCATCTTATAGCTTCGTAATTACAATTGTTACTTAACCTATTATAGGTATAGGTTAAGTAATAATTGTAATTACGAAGCAATAAGATGCTTATCTTAACATACTAAGAAGGTTAGGTAAGGTCGGTGCTTTCTATGAAGCTTTTCAAGGTAAACTTGTATGTTTAGTATGTCACATATGCACGTATTTAATAAGTCAATATTGACTATACGAAAGTGCGAGAACGGGTTGCTGTGCTTCAATCAACAGCTGGAGCAGTGAGTGTGTATGCTAACGAGTGTGTGTCATACTAGTATAATTTACGTGAGTACTCAAACATTATTTCTATGTATCTTTAGTACATGCCAAATTCCTTATGTGGAATTTTTTTCAGTCGTCAGGTGTTCGTTCTCCTTAGTGCCTAACGGGACCGAGTGCCTACGAAACTCAGTCCAACTCGGTCAACTCGGTGCCTACGAAACTCAGTCCAACTCGTCAAACTCGGTGCCTACGGGACCGAGTTTGATTCCTCGAGGAGGCACGATTGGTAAAGATCCACTACAGTTATTCTGTGTGATTACTGTAGCAAGATCTTAAGTGTGTTTATCATCTTACATTACAGTTTTACACATTCAGCATCTCAGTGGCATTTGTGTGTTTATAGTATTTAGTGTGGTTTCATATTATACCACTACTGTGTTGCTTAACACATTTCCATGCCATTCTATTCTTTACTTCCCAGGAGACATGTTGTAAGTAACAAGTGAGGTTAATTGTGTATTCCTTATTATTATTTTATTGACACGTGTGTCAGTGTGTTGTGTTCATTAGTGTGTACTATAATATGTTGGTCTCTGTGACCCGGTGTACTTTGATTTAGTGTAATTATTGTGCCGGTCTGTGTGACCCGTGTTGTTGTGACTCAGTGTCATCATTGTGAACATCATTGGTCTCATTGTCATCATTTGTCTCCGTGACCCCAGTGTTGTTCAACTTTGTGTTCATTATCCTTGAGATGTCAGTGTAATTCCGTGTTCATTATCCTTGAGAAGTCAGTGAAACTCCGTGTTCATTTATCCTTGAGAAGTCAGTATACTTTGTGTTCATCATCCGTGAAATGATCCAGTTGTAATCACCCAACATTGATCCCAGATCTCACATCTGGCGTCCGTCAGTGTAACTTGGTGTTCATTATTCGGGAGTAGTCAGTGTACCCAGTGTTCTTTGTTCTTGAGACGTCAGCGTATTAATTTAACTTAATTGATTATCATTTGATTTAGTACGCGGTGATTAGTAATCGTATTGACTAATCGGTTGTTGTTAAGTGGTCTCAGTGACGCTGAGCTATAACGTAAATTCTTCGTGAATCGAGTTGAGCTGTCGAGTTGTGACAGATCCTTGAGCGATTACTCAGGGATTGCTAATTACCTGTAAGCTATTGTTGATTTCATTGTTATTATTTTGATCTGTTAGCCTGTCTGTGTTGGCAGTGTGTTAACGTAGTTTACATTGTTTTGATGTGTATGTCTTGGTGACATAATAACGTAATTGGATTTACTAAGTAAAGTATACATCTGTTTTGCTTTGATTGAAATTGATTGGATCCATTGTCATCTGTCATCATGTTAACGTAACTGAGTGTTGCACGGAAGAGTAGTCTCTGTGACAGGTCTGTCTGTTGACGTTTAACTGTGTTGTAGTATTGCTTGCTGCAGTCATAACGAGCTGCATTTGCGTCTGGAGTGGTCGCCCACTGTTGTTGAAAAGCATTCCGAACCGGAATGATTAGTTAGATTAGTTAGCATTCCGAACCGGAAGCAGTGATTCCCGTTAGCCTAGCTTTGTCAAGTGCCACGACAAACATTAACGTAACGTCAGATTATTCTTGCCATGTATCGCTAGTGTTAAGTCTTATGAATAAACTGTTTGTTGAACTACAAGTGCCTTTACGTTCACACCTTCAAAACCCTTGCATCTAGTAATTGCTTTGCTGGCTCTGTTTAAATAGTGATCATTTGTACGTTGCCTGGATTACTTGGACGTGAACCTTTTTCATAGCCATACACATCAAATAAAAATTTATTTGATGTGAGGACAATATGAGCTACTCTGGTTACCACCCTCAGTGGTACCAGAAGCTCCACGACTCAGTGGATAAGGAGTGCCAAGGATTTGGACTCCTGCATGTTGGTCTGTGCATCCCTGGTCAGTCATTAAAGTATAATCTGCCCTCAGCATTTGTTTTGATGCTACTTCACTCCTTCTTGACTGAGGTCACATGCTTTATTATTGAGGTCACCTCTGGTGCCCACATGGTGCTGTTCAATTATTATTTTGAGCTCTACTAGGAGCCCATCTGGCCAACAGATACTTGAAACCTATGCAGCTCAAAAGGGATAATCTCACATCTGGAGCCCAATGTGGGGCCGTGAATAACTTCAGTTCGAGCGCATGAACTTCACTCAAAAAAAAGTAACATTTCACTTAAAAGTAAAAACGGATATTGTGCAAAGTTATACAAGTACAGGAGTGTTCGAAGTGTATTTGAACACCATTGTCATTAGTAGATACACACACACACACATACAGTATGTCTGGAACGTATAGAAGTAGATATCTGGAAGGTTATGTTGGAGGCCACAGATGTTTGCTAGTGGATCATGACAGCCTCACAGAAGAGGACTGTCGGAAGTGTGTCGAAGCGCAACGGGCCAAGATGGAACGCCTGTTGCACGGTCATGCGTTGCAAATGCTTGAAATAGAAAATGACAGTTTCATTACTGTTGAACAAGTCAATGCGAGTGAGCAAGGAGATGAAATAGCAGGGTCTGGCGACACTGCTATCTCAGTGGTAGCGGGTGCAGGCATTGGTGTCTCAGTGACAGCAGGGGCAGGCATGGTAATGACATTGTTGTCTCAGTGGCAGCACGTCCAGGTACCATTACGCCTCGCGAAGAGATCGATTGAGGAGTCATGACCTCAGACGGTGCTCCATGTTTGAGTTTTCCCTCTAGGGGGAGCCAATTGTGTCTATTGATGGACAAGTGCTGGTATCACCCGTGTTCAGGAGGCCCGTACATCCTCAGGGTGAATTCACCATAGATAATCTCAGAGATCAAGCAGCCACTTCAAATCTTCGAGGGGATAGTGTAGCTAGGTATGTTACCGATATGTGGAATGCCCAAGAGAGTCGAGGTACTCAGGAAAGGATTGCCGCAAATCGATCCCAGGTAGGCAGGTAGTTCAAACCCAACCCAGCTCATCTCCCCAGGTTGAGCCTGTTGTGAAGATTAAATTGCCAAATATGGAAGCCTTTGACGAGAAAGTAGATTCTATGGATGCTTATCTGAGACGTTTCGAACGTACATCATCAGATGCCAAATGGGCTAAACATTCTTGGGCTAGGGCACTGGCCACTCTGTTTGAAAGTCGTGTATTAGAGATCTATAATGGGTTTGGAACTCATCAGCATGATGACTTAGATGCGCTTAAATTAGCTTTGATGAAAGGTTTTGGTATCTCCGCTGACAGAAGGATGGAGATATTCCGCCAGATAAAGTTGCAGCCTATTGAGACAAATGCATGAATGTTGCAGAGAGTAGAGTCCATTTTCCATAGGAGTTGCGAGTTAAGGAAAGTTGTCCTTAAGGGAGGACGATTTCTTTGACATGATAGTAAGAGAGCAATTCCTTATGGCATACAAGCCTACCTTCTGTATTAATTTAGGAGAGAGCGTCATAGTCTCTAACGAGGCTATGGCAGAATAAACCGATTTGTGGCCAGAGGCTCGCCGATCTGTCATCAGAGAGGGTGGCAGCTGTCACAAACGCCTCTGCTCCTCCAACTAATGGGGGAGCCAAGTCAATGGAAAATGGGCCTATCTAGATAAACCTTCAGTAACCCTCAGGCCGTAACTAAAGGTGCTATAACTGTAATTTTTTTTTTTTTTTTTTTTTTTTTTTTTTGTTTTGAGATATATACAAGTGTTTGTACATTCTTGTACAGCCACGAGTACGCGTAGCGTTTCGGGCAGGTCCCTGGAATACGATCCCCTGCCGCGAAGAATCGTTTTTTCATCCCAGTACACATTTTACTGTTGCGTTAAACAGAGGCTACAGTTAAGGAATTGCGCCCAGTAAATCCTCCCCGGCCAGGATACGAACCCATGACATAGCGCTCGCGGAACGCCAGGCGAGTGTCTTACCACTACACCACGGAGACTGAAATTTGATAGGTCACCGTGCAGCTGACTGCACAGGAGACCTATCTGCAGGAGACGCACAGCTTGTTCTGTGAAGAAAGCAAGTGCTCAGGTGGCAGGGATGAAAGCTGTCAAGGAGCGTGATCCCTTACGGCACACGTTGGAAACCGCTAAGGGTCATAAGAACATAAGAACAAAGGTAACTGCAGAAGGCCTATTGGCCCATACGAGGCAGCTCCTATTCTATAACCACACCCAATCCCACTCATATACTTGTCCAACCCGTGCTTGAAACAATCGAGGGACCCCACCCTCCACAATGTTACGCGGCAATTGGTTCCACAAATCAACAACCCTGTTACTGAACCAGTATTTACCCAAGTCTTTTCCTAAATCTAAACTTATCCAATTTATATCCATTGTTTCGTGTTCCTGTCCTGTGTTGATACTTTTAATACCCTATTAATATCCCCCCGGTTATGTCCATTCATCCACTTGTAAACCTCTATCATGTCACCCCCTAACTCTTCGCCTTTCCAGTGAATGCAACTTAAGCTTTGTTAATCTTTCTTCATATGAAAGATTTCTAATTTGGGGAATTAACTTAGTCATCCTACGCTGGACACGTTCAAGTGAATTTTATATCCATTCTATAATATGGCGACCAAAACTGAACTGCATAATCTAAATGGGCCCTAACTAGAGCAAGATAGAGCTTGAGAACCACACCAGGTGTCTTGTTACTAACGCTGCGATTAATAAATCCAAGTGTCCGATTTTGCCTTATTACGAACATTTATGCATTGATCCTTTTGTTTTAAATTCTTACTAACTCATAACTCCCAAATCCCTTTCGCAATCCGACTTCGCAATCACAACACCATCTAGCTCGTATCTTGTAACTCTATCATCATTACCTAACCTCAGAACTTTACATTTATCAGCATTACACTGCATCTGCCAATCCTTTTGACCATTTCAAAACCCTATCTAGATCAACTTGAAGTGATAGTGAGTCCTCCTCCGAATTAATTTCCCTACCGATTTTCGTATCATCGGGCAAATTTGCAAATGTTGCTACTCAAACCTGAATCTAAATCATTTATATATTATATAATACAACAGAGGTCCCAGGACAGAGCCTTGAGGCACTCCACTTACAACATTTTTCCCACTCTGACTTGATTCCATTTATACTAACTCTCTGGTTCCTGTGGTATAGCCATGCCCTAATCCAGCTTAATATAGCACCCCCAATACCATGAGACTCTCTCTTTTTAATCAGTCTTTCATGAGGCACTGTATCAAAAGCTTTGCTAAAGTCAAGGTATACAACATCGCAATCCTTACCCACTATCAACTGCCTCAACAATGCTAGAATAAAAAGATAACAAATTTGTTTAAACATGAACGGCCATTTATAAAACCATGTTGCGACTCAATTATTAATTTATGTTTTTCAAGATGAAGACGAATTTTATTTGCTATTATAGATTCGAGTAACTTTCCCACAATAGACGTTAGGCTAATTGGTCGATAGTTAGACGCAAGTGATCTATCTCCTTTCTTAAAAACTGGTATCACATTAGCAACTTTCCAAAACTCTGGCACTCTCGCCTGACTCTATTGATTTTATTAATATGGTTGACAGTGGGTCACAGCAAATCCTCTTTGCATTCTTAAAGCACCCTAGCAAACACTTCATCCCGGCCCTGGGGATTTTGTTTGGTTTGAGTTTTACTATTGGTTTAAGACCGCCCTCCCTGGTAACTGCTAAACTCGTCAACCTGTCCTCGTCCCCACCCCACATAGACTTGTTCGGCGAAGCATATTGTTAAGTTAAGAACATAAGAACATAAGAACAAAGGTAACTGCAGAAGGCCTATTGGCCCATACGAGGCAGCTCCTATTCTATAACCACCCAATCCCACTCATATACTTGTCCAACCCGTGCTTGAAACAATCGAGGGACCCCCACCTCCACAATGTTACGCGGCAATTGGTTCCACAAATCACAACCCTGTTACTGAACCAGTATTTACCCAAGTCTTTCCTAAATCTAAACTTATCCAATTTATATCCATTGTTTCGTGTTCTGTCCTGTGTTGATACTTTTAATACCCTATTAATATCCCCCCGGTTATGTCCATTCATCCACTTGTAAACCTCTATCATGTCACCCCTAACTCTTCGCCTTTCCAGTGAATGCAACTTAAGCTTTGTTAATCTTTCTTCATATGAAAGATTTCTAATTTGGGGAATTAACTTAGTCATCCTACGCTGGACACGTTCAAGTGAATTTATATCCATTCTATAATATGGCGACCAAAACTGAACTGCATAATCTAAATGGGGCCTAACTAGAGCAAGATATAGCTTGAGAACCACACCAGGTGTCTTGTTACTAACGCTGCGATTAATAAATCCAAGTGTCCGATTTGCCTTATTACGAACATTTATGCATTGATCCTTTTGTTTTAAATTCTTACTAATCATAACTCCCAGATCCCTTTCGCATCCGACTTCGCAATCACAACACCATCTAGCTCGTATCTTGTAACTCTATCATCATTACCTAACCTCAGAACTTTACATTTATCAGCATTAACTGCATCTGCCAATCCTTTGACCATTTCAAAACCCTATCTAGATCAACTTGAAGTGATAGTGAGTCCTCCTCCGAATTAATTTCCCTACCGATTTTCGTATCATCGGCAAATTTGCAAATGGTGCTACTCAAACCTGAATCTAAATCATTTATATTTATATAAACACAGAGGTCCCAGGACAGAGCCTTGAGGCACTCCACTTACAACATTTTCCCACTCTGACTTGATTCCATTTATACTAACTCTCTGTTTCCTTTGGTATAGCCATGCCCTAATCCAGCTTAATATAGCACCCCAATTTAGTAGGTTGGTTATAAAATAGGAGCTGCCTCGTATGGCCAATAGGCTTTCTGCAGTTGCCTTTATTCTTATGTTCTTAAGGTTTTATTATGTTCTTTAGATGGCGGGTAATTATGGGGTGACATTACAGAGGTGTATAAGTGAATGAATGTATATAACAAAGGAGATTGGTTATAAATCAATAGATCAACTTCAAGTTGTCTAGATAGGGCTTTGAAATGGTCAAATGATTGGCAAATGCAGTTTAATGCTGATAATGTAAAGTTCTGAGGCTAGGTAATGATGAATAGGCAACTGCAGAAGGCCTATTGGCCCATACGAGGCAGCTCCTATTTATAAACCTCCCATCCCACATCATACTGTCCAAACGCGCTTGAAACAATCGAGGGACCCCACCTCCAGCACGTTACGCGGTAATTGGTTCCACAATCAATACCCTGTTACTGAACCAGTATTACCCAAGTCTTTCCTAAATCTAAACTATCCAATTTATATCCATTGTTTCGTGTTCTTTCTTGTGGTGATACTTTAATACCCTATTAATATCCCCTTGATATGTCCATTCACCCACTGTAAACCTCTATCATGTCACCCCTAACTCTTCGCCTTTCCAGTGAATGCAACTTAAGCTTGTAAATCTTTCTTCATATGAAAGATTTCTAATTGGGGAATTAACTTAGTCATCCTACGCTGGACACGTTCTAAAGTTTTTTTTAAAGAAAGTTCAACTTTCATATTATCATAGCGATATGGAAGTTGTAGTGAAGGACCTGGTGACTCTAGTGGGAGCCCTGAGGACAGAGTTGGACTCTCTGCGGGAGTAAGTGCATCAGCTGAAAGAACAACGAGAAGTAACGAAGGAGGAGACCAGTAGTAAAGGGACCTCGTCTTGGAGAGTTGTGAAAGACAGGGGCCTTAAGAAGACTTTGATAAAGCCGCCTTCAAACGCCTAGCAACTTCTAATTCATTTGACGTTTTGGAGGACGAGTGCTGTGGTGACACTGCGGTTCGCGCAAAAGGGAAAGCAATGAAGAGCAAGGAAGCGCAGGCCCCTCAGAGAGTAAAGAAAGTACCTAAGCAAACCTTAGTTGTGGGAGATTCCCAGATAAGGTATTTGGATAGAACGTTTTGTCCTAGAGATAGGGGGAACAGGTTAAGGGTTTGCTATCCCGGAGCTGGCATTGGTGATATTATAAACAACATGGATGATATTATGGCTGGAATTGGGAACAAACTCATTATTTGTATCAGTGCAGGTGGAAATGATGTTGGATGAGTTAGGAGTGAGGAATTGATACAGAGGTTTAAGACAGCCATAGAATCAATTAGAAGCAACAATTAATTGTTAAGCAAGGGAGGAATGCTGATCATATGTGGCATTCTTCCAAGAAAGGGAGTTGGAGATAAACTGTTGTTGAGGGCACTGTCAGTTGCCGACTGGACAAATATTGTAAATCAAATGTGTTATCATTCATTGATAACTAGGGCCAATTCTATGGAAGGAATGACATGCATGCTCGAGATGGGCTAATTTATTGAGGGGCTGGGGTTGTTGCTGTTGCCAACTCGTTAGTATCTGTCATTAGAGGGGTTTATTTAGGTTTAAACAGTTAGTAGATAGTGTTATGGGAATTGATATGGGGGAAAGAAGGCATTAAACATATGAGTGGGGGGGGGGGGAGGACAAAAAAAATGGTAAAAGAAACAGGAAAAGAGAAGGGCCTCAAAATAGCAGTACACTTAAAGTATATTACATGAACAGTAGGAGTCTAAGAAACAAAATAAACTATTTAATTGCTCTTGTCTGCACAGAAACAATGGATATTATTGCTCTTACAGAAACATGGATAAATATAGAAAACAGAGACCTATTACTGTAGCTGAATATCAAATACCTGTAAATGGATTTTAACTATTTCATACAGATAGATATATTAGACAAGGAGAGAGTAGCCATATATGTCAGGAAAAATTTGAAATGTCTCTGAAATCAAAACTGAACATCACAAACACAAACGATTTGGTTACAATTAAACCAAAAAAAGCTAAAAAACCTATAATAGGAGTTATATTCAGGCCACCAAACTTAGAATGGAAGGAAAGTATCTAGGTCAAACAGTATTTGCATGATGGATGAATTTAATTTTAGTGGAATAAACTGGCTTAACAGAACAGGGAATAATGGAGCAGAAGATTTTCTAGAATTAATAGACAATTGCTTCCTTAAGCAACACATCAAGGAACCAATGTGGGAAAAAAAATATTTAAGATTTGGTGTTACCTAACAGGGAAACACAAATTAATGACATCGAAAATAGGGAGTGAGCTAGGGAGCAGTGATCACAAAGAAATCAGATTTAGCATAGAATGGAATAGACCAGTAGGAGAAAATTCTGTTAAAGTGCCAGATTTTCGAAAAGCTGATTTTAATAGCCTAAGAAATTTTTTGGGTCAAATTGATTGGAAAGGCTTGGGTATGGGGTGTGGGCCGGTCTTGGAGCGAGACATGAACCCAGCGATAGGTGACTTAAATGGGGATTTCGATGTGGATTCAATATATAACTTATTTAAGAATATTCTAAACAAAGCACAGGAACGTAGTATACCATACAAATTGAATAGATCGTATACTAATGACCCAAAGTGGATAACAAAGAATTTGAAGAACCTTATAGGTAAAAAGAGAGCTTGGTACAAAAGGATTAAAAATGGGGAGGTCACTTTAGAACAGGAATTCGTACAACTGGTTAGAAATGTTAAAAAAGAGATAAGGAAAGCAAAAAGAAACTATGAAGTTCGCATAGCAGGGCAAGCAAAGACAAATCCTAAAGGGTTTTTTCAGTTATATCGTACTAAGACTAGGGAAAGGATAGGTCCATTAAAAACTGAGACAGGTCAAATAACAGATAGTGATGAAGAGATGAGTAGTATTTTTAATAAATATTTTGTATCTGTATTTACTAAAGAGGAACTTAACAATATGCCTTCAGCCGAACAAGTCTATGTGGGTGGGGACGAGGACAGGTTGACGAGTTTAGCAGTTACCAGGGAGGATGTTCTTAAACAAATAGTAAAACTCAAACCAAACAAATCCCCAGGGCCGGATGAAGTGTTTGCTAGGGTGCTTAAAGAATGCAAAGAGGAGCTTTGTGACCCACTGTCAACCATATTTAATAAATCAATAGAGTCAGGCAGAGTGCCAGAGTTTTGGAAAGTTGCTAATGTGATACCAGTTTTTAAGAAAGGAGATAGATCACTTGCGTCTAACTATCGACCAATTAGCCTAACGTCTATTGTGGGAAAGTTACTCGAATCTATAATAGCAAATAAAATTCGTCTTCATCTTGAAAAACATAAATTAATAATTGAGTCGCAACATGGTTTTATAAATGGCCGTTCATGTTTAACAAATTTGTTATCTTTTTATTCTAGCATTGTTGAGGCAGTTGATAGTGGTAAGGATTGCGATGTTGTATACCTTGACTTTAGCAAAGCTTTTGATACAGTGCCACATGAAAGACTGATTAAAAAAATAGAGTCTCATGGTATTGGGGGTGCTATATTAAGCTGGATTAGGGCATGGCTATACCAAAGGAAACAGAGAGTTAGTATAAATGGAATCAAGTCAGAGTGGGAAAATGTTGTAAGTGGAGTGCCTCAAGGCTCTGTCCTGGGACCTCTGTTGTTTATAATATATATAAATGATTTAGATTCAGGTTTGAGTAGCAACATTTGCAAATTTGCCGATGATACGAAAATCGGTAGGGAAATTAATTCGGAGGAGGACTCACTATCACTTCAAGTTGATCTAGATAGGGTTTTGAAATGGTCAAAGGATTGGCAGATGCAGTTTAATGCTGATAAATGTAAAGTTCTGAGGTTAGGTAATGATGATAGAGTTACAAGATACGAGCTAGATGGTGTTGTGATTGCGAAGTCGGATTGCGAAAGGGATCTGGGAGTTATGATTAGTAAGAATTTAAAACAAAAGGATCAATGCATAAATGTTCGTAATAAGGCAAATCGGACACTTGGATTTATTAATCGCAGCGTTAGTAACAAGACACCTGGTGTGGTTCTCAAGCTATATCTTGCTCTAGTTAGGCCCCATTTAGATTATGCAGTTCAGTTTTGGTCGCCATATTATATCAAACCCCAAGTCGATGGCAAGCTTTCAAGAACTGGCTGTGTCAAGTAGTAGTGCAATGAATGAAATGGGGGGGGTGGATAAGCAATACTTAGTCTTCTCACCGGATCAGGTCAAGAGTTCTTGGACTGCCCAAGGTGAACTGCCTTCCTCAGCGAAACCACCTCCTTACATCATCTCTGTGAACATAAAACGTCATTAATCAGATGGACAATACACTAGGTGACCTTGGGATAACACCCTTCCACCGGGGAATTGATATTGTAACTTGTAGCCACAACGTGCAGGCGATAAGTCACAATAACGTGGCTGAAATATGTTAACCAGACCACACACTAGAAGGTGAAGGGACGACAACGTTTCGGTCCCGTCATGGACCATTCTCAAGTCGATTGTGATCAGGGAGTTGTTGTTGTTAAAGATTCAGCTACAGGGAAATAACGTTCCAAGTAGCACGGGCTATGGTGAGCCCATAGTGAACATACCTGGCACAGGAACGGGGCTGTAACTTGGTGAGGGAGGTTGTTGTTATAGATTCAGCTACTCGGAACAGGTTCCAAGTAGCACGGGCTATGGTGAGCCCGTAACTTACCTGGCACAGGAGCGGGGCAAGTAGCACAGGCTATGGTGAGCCCATAGTGGACTTACCTGGCACAAGAACGGTGCGACGAACAACGGTGCGGTGAAGGATGATTGAGTGATAAAGATTAAGCCACCCAAGAGGTGGCACGGGCATGAATAGCCCGTAAGTGGTGGCCCTTTTGAGCCATTACCAGTATCAAGAGATGATACTGGAGATCTGTGGAGGCGCAACTGCACCCTGCGTAACGGGAGATGTCTCCCGGACCAAATGGTGATCAAATGGTCGCGGCGGTGAGGGATGTTGTTGTTGTTATAGATTAAGCTACTCGGAACAAGTTCCAAGAAGCACGGGCTATGGTGAGCCTCGTGGACGGGAGATGTCTCCCGTGCGGTGAGGGAGGTGATACAGGCAATAAATAGGCAAGTGAGAGGTAAGGTGTAGTAAAGGGGATAGTAGTAGGAATAAGAACTGCAGATAGATGTTGAAATAAGAATTAGGTTGTTGTAGCCACAACCTAAATGGCGTTGATCTTGATACGCCACCCACCAGAGGTCATCATCACCAACCACCTCTTCTAACTGAGGCAGGAAACCGAAGCTTTTCACTGATATAATGCCACCACCAACAGATGGCATTGTCTGCGTAGCATCCAATGCCGGGAAGTTGGAGTGCAGACCCATGGATGGCATTGAAATCGCCACCCCATACTCCATCGAGAGGGTTCATACCATAACACCTCCCCACCAAAAAGAATTTGGTTTGGTTTCTAAAAGTAAATAAACCTAATTAGTATGTTTGAGAAAAAACAAGCAAACTTTTGCAGATAGATGACCAATGTCAGGAGAAAGTCCTGTTTTAGGAACTGTATTAATAGAGATGTCTTGACCAGAGTGAACTCCTAGACCAAGGTTAATGATCCAATTGACGTGCTTTCCAGGGGTAATATAGGCACTGATACTCTGAGGAAGATCGTAAAACTGAGTTTGATACAAGGGAACATTACATAGTCTCCATGGTGTAGTGGTAAGACACTTGCCTGGGATTCCGCGAGCGCTTTGTCATGGATTTGTATCCTGGCCGGGGAGGATTTACTGGGAGCAAATCCTTAACTGTTGCCTCTGTTTAACTCACAGTAAAATGTGTACTTGGTTGTAACAACGCTTCTTCGTGGGGGTCGCATTCCAGGGACTTGCCCGAAACGCTACGCGTACTAGTGGCAGTACAAGAATGTAACAACTCTTGTATGTATCTAAAAAAAAAATAGCTTGTGAGGTCACCTAGTGCTAAAGTAAGGCTGCTGTAACATTCTCACACCTCACAGCTAATGAAAGGTTAAACTAATCCCTCACTGGAACCGCTTGTGACGTAATGTGCCGTTAAAGCAACTTTTCCTATTGATTACTGAATGCTCCTTGGTGCTCATGGCGGAGGTAAGATACAAAACGACCTGAATAAGAATATATCAAAAGAATGAAGATAACTGAAGAAGGCGTATTAGCCCATACGAGGCAGCTCCTATTTATATCTTCCCAATCTCATTCATATATATACGTATACCCATTGCTTGAGTCGAACAAGGGACCTTCTATTATGTTATGTGGTAATTGGTTCTATAAATAAACAACCCTGTTACAGTACAGGTATTTACCAAGGTTATTATTTTTTTATTTTGTTTTTGTTTTCCTAAATCTAAACTTATCCAATGTATATCTATTGTTTTGTGTTCAATTTTATGTTAATACTTTTAATATTCTATTAATATCCCAAAGGGATTAGCAGTGAGGGAGGATTAAGTAAAAATGCCAGTGTGATGTTACATCTCGTTTCTAGAATTATATATTTGAAAATATATGTGCGTTGTGGGTCTAGGTTCTTAAAGACTTCAACAGGCCGTGGAAAAATGAACATGTGCTCAGAGACTCCAATATTTAACTATTCCGCGAGTGAGATCTTGGTCAGTTAATATTCTGTGTTGACTCCTTTGCTTCATATAAATGGGAGATAGTGGATTTCATTTATGCCTATGCACAATAAACGATGTGACTGGACACCATAAATATTGGGTGAAGAACCTTCTGCGTATTGATGAAGTGACATGACTGAAAGGAATAAGTGGATAAATTGAGATGGAATTAATAAATAGGGACATATAATAGACATTAGGTAATACAAAGGTAAAATACCAGTGTGCACATTGCATTATTTCCTTTGCTTCTCATACATAGACCTTCTATCTAACAGTAACAGTTGTTGTTTTTGGTCAACATGGACTTGAAGTAAATAGGAGATCCTGTATTGTCCCCTATAAAAGCCTTCTGCAATTTAATTTCTTATGTTTAATATTTGGTCCTGGCTAGAAAATAATCTTTGAAAATTGGAAACAATATGAAAATGAGTTTAAATATGATATTACAGAAAACGGGTTTAATATGGGAAGATGGGGTTAAATACATCTCTCATGGAAAACAGGACTTGCCGAGTGAAGACTGACCGGCTGTGAGGTCATTGACCATTAGGATTTTGCTGCGTCTGTGGGGTTCGCCGTTGTAACTAAAAACGCCTAGGCCCATGGGAAATGAAAACGGCTTCGAGATGGCCTAGTTTCCACTACTACAGTGATTGTCACAATCATTAAAGTAACAGTACACGGTGGCTGTCACTACTGTTTACGTGACAGAAAATGGCAGTTGTCTATTTCGTTGAAGTAACAGTATACGGTGGTTGTCACTATCATTGATGGGACAGTTCACGGGGCTGTCACTATTGTTGAAGTGAATGTACATCCCTGGAAACACAAACCGAAACTGTATTTTCCGCTTGTTACAACTTGTAATAAAGTTGTTACATCTTGGCTTAATGTGTTTATGACGTATTAGAACGTTGTTACAACTTGCTATATTAGTTGTTATAACTGGTTAGGTGTTAAAACTTGTTCGAACGTTGTACCAATGTCGTAGTTTCGCTGTGTGTTTAGCGGGATGGTGGCTGTCCATATCCTTCAAGTAACAGTTTACGGTAGTTGTGAGTATTGTTGAAATGACATAACTCGGGGGTTGTCCCTACTGTTGAAGGGACAGTACACAGTGATTGTCACTATAGATGAAAAGACATTACTCGGTGCGTTGTCCCTATTGTTGAAGTGAAAGTACACGTTGGTTGTCGCTTTAGTTGACCAAACCACATTAGAAAGTGAAGGGACGATGACGTTTCGGTCCGTCCTGGACCAATTTCCTGAATGTGACAGTACACGGTTGTTTTCACTATTGTCGCTTTTGTTGAAGTGACAGTTGTGAGAAGGTGGCCTTCGGCCGACTTTTCATCTAGCTTACATTTATTAGATAGTAGAAGAAAGAGCTATTTTGACCTTAGAAAATTTCTTACATGTGCACAGGATGTGCACCAAAGTCTATTTTTCTTCGTATAAGAGATAGGAGGTTGAAATTAGATGTCTTTGTATTCCATGTGCCTTCAGCATTGTAAAGAACCACCCCTCGTTGCTGTAGGTGTTTTCTGTGAATAGTCAAAGGTTTTGTCTGAGAACTGTACTTACAGTGCCTTGCAATAGAAAGAAAGAGGAAGAGAGAAGGCCCTAGCCTGGCCCTGGTGACAACGGTCGCCGTGACATCCCGTCACCCGCAGGTTTGTTGTCATTGGGAGCAGCACGAGGCCTCCGCCGATACTCGAACCCCATTGGTCGAGCCTTGCATCACAAAGGGAGCCGCGGCGTCGAGTTTTCCCGCCCAAGGCGTTATTCTGTCCTGCGACGCTGTGCCTAGTAGACGTGGACCGCCTCTGTTCCAGCCAAAGCAAGGGTCTTTTCCTGTCTATCAAGGTTCAGCCAGCCTAATTTGACTTTACGCCGTCCCCCACTGTAGTTGCAGAATCCTACAGTAGCGGGGCGCAGCTGGAAGTCAATTTAACGAAGATACGTGAAGTCGTAGCCGTCACAAACGTCACCCACAGGTGCAACTCAGACTGTGTTCAAGTGATCGCGAGTTGACGGCTCCACCGAGATCAATCCGTCATTTTATTGCTCAGCAAACTGTGGAAAAATATAAATAATTGGTGATTCCAAGTGTTTGAGTGAAGATCGTGTTTAAATCTTCGAAATAGGGGGAAGCATAGATTCTGTTTATTTTCCAGTCAACGCAATTGTTCCCAGGCGAACATTTATGGTGCCCCCAAAGATATTCCAGCGTGCTTTCAGTCAGCCTTCAGCAAATATCACGCTAGTGTGTAAACCGGTGTATATTGTGTACACGCTTTTCCTGTTTATTGGTGTGGGAGTTAAGCAAATCTCGGCCTTAGGGTCGCGCGCGTGTGTGGCTACCTCCAACTGTAGCTGCACCCCCAGCCAGGCAGCATCACCTTACCCCTTCGCCTCGCTACCCTGAGGTAGCATCCAGCCGCTCATATCTCCACCTCACTCCGTCACCAACCCGTTCTGACACTTTCGTATAGTCAATATTGACTTATTATATACGTGCATATGTGACATACTAAACATAATAGTTTACCTTGAAAAGCTTCATAGAAAACACCGACCTTACCTAACCTTCTTAGTATGTAAAGATAAGCTTCTTATTGCTTCGTAATTACAATTATTACTTAACCTATTATAGGTATAGGTTAAGTAATAATTGTAATTACGGAGCAATAAGATGCTTATGTTAACATACTAAGAAGGTTAGGTATGGTCGGTGTTTTCTATGAAGCTTTTCAAGGTAAACTATTATGTTTAGTATGTCACATATGCACGTATTTAATAAGTCAATATTGACTATAAGAAAGTGCGAGAACGGGTTGCCGTCACCACCAGCGTGTGCTTCAATCAACAGCTGGAGCAGTGAGTGTGTATGCTAACGAGTGTGTGTCATACTAGTATAATTTACGTGAGTACTCAAACATTATTTCTATGTATCTTTAGTACATGCCAAATTCCTTATGTGGAATTTTTTTCAGTCGTCAGGTGTTCGTTCTCCTTAGTGCCTAACGGGACCGAGTGCCTACGAAACTCAGTCCAACTCGGTCAAACTCGGTGCCTACGAAACTCAGTCCAACTCGGTCAAACTCGGTGCCTACGGGACCGAGTTTGATTCCTCGAGGAGGCACGATTGGTAAAGATCCACTACAGTTATTCTGTGTGATTACTGTAGCAAGATCTTAAGTGTGTTTATCATCTTACATTACAGTTTTACACATTCAGCATCTCAGTGGCATTTGTGTGTTTATAGTATTTAGTGTGGTTTCATATTATACCACTACTGTGTTGCTTAACACATTTCCATGCCATTCTATTCTTTACTTCCAGGAGACATGTTGTAAGTAACAAGTGAGGTTAATTGTGTATTCCTTATTATTATTTTATTGACACGTGTGTCAGTGTGTTGTGTTCATTAGTGTGTACTATAATATGTTGGTCTCTGTGACCCGGTGTACTTTGATTTAGTGTAATTATTGTGCCGGTCTGTGTGACCCGTGTTGTTGTGACTCAGTGTCATCATTGTGAACATCATTGGTCTCATTGTCATCATTTGTCTCCGTGACCCCAGTGTTGTTCAACTTTGTGTTCATTATCCTTGAGATGTCAGTGTAATTCCGTGTTCATTATCCTTGAGAAGTCAGTGAAACTCCGTGTTCATTTATCCTTAAGAAGTCAGTATACTTTGTGTTCATCATCCGTGAAATGATCCAGTTGTAATCACCCAACATTGATCCCAGATCTCACATCTGGTGTCCGTCAGTGTAACTTGGTGTTCATTATTCGGGAGTAGTCAGTGTACCCAGTGTTCTTTGTTCTTGAGACGTCAGCGTATTAATTTAACTTAATTGATTATCATTTGATTTAGTACGCGGTGATTAGTAATCGTATTGACTAATCGGTGTTTGTTAAGTGGTCTCAGTGACGCTGAGCTATAACGTAAATTCTTCGTGAATCGAGTTGAGCTGTCGAGTTGTGACAGATCCTTGAGCGATTACTCAGGGATTGCTAATTACCTGTAAGCTATTGTTGATTTCATTGTTATTATTTTGATCTGTTAGCCTGTCTGTGTTGGCAGTGTGTTAACGTAGTTTACATTGTTTTGATGTGTATGTCTTGGTGACATAATAACGTAATTGGATTTACTAAGTAAAGTATACATCTGTTTTGCTTTGATTGAAATTGATTGGATCCATTGTCATCTGTCATCATGTTAACGTAACTGAGTGTTGCACGGAAGAGTAGTCTCTGTGACAGGTCTGTCTGTTGACGTTTAACTGTGTCGTAGTATTGCTTGCTGCAGTCATAACGAGCTGCATTTGCGTCTGGAGTGGTCGCCCACTGTTGTTGAAAAGCATTCCGAACCGGAATGATTAGTTAGATTAGTTAGCATTCCGAACCGGAAGCAGTGATTCCGGTTAGCCTAGCTTTGTCAAGTGCCACGACAAACATTAACGTAACGTCAGATTATTCTTGCCATGTATCGCTAGTGTTAAGTCTTATGAATAAACTGCTTGTTGAACTACAAGTGCCTTTACGTTCACACCTTCAAAACCCTTGCATCTAGTAATTGCTTTGCTGGCTCTGTTTAAATAGTGATCATTTGTACGTTGCCTGGATTACTTGGACGTGAACCTTTTTCATAGCCATACACATCAAATAAAAATTTATTTGATGTGAGGACCATATGAGCTACTCTGGTTACCACCCTCAGTGGTACCAGAAGCTCCACGACTCAGTGGATAAGGAGTGCCAAGGATTTGGACTCCTGCATGTTGGTCTGTGCATCCCTGGTCAGTCATTAAAGTATAATCTGCCCTCAGCATTTGTTTTGATGCTACTTCACTCCTTCTTGACTGAGGTCACATGCTTTATTATTGAGGTCACCTCTGGTGCCCACATGGTGCTGTTCAATTATTATTTTGAGCTCTACTAGGAGCCCATCTGGCCAACAGATACTTGAAACCTATGCAGCTCAAAAGGGATAATCTCACATCTGGAGCCCAATGTGGGGCCGTGAATAACTTCAGTTCGAGCGCATGAACTTCACTCAAAAAAAAGTAACATTTCACTTAAAAGTAAAAACGGATATTGTGCAAAGTTATACAAGTACAGGAGTGTTCGAAGTGTATTTGTACACCATTGTCATTAGTAGATACACACACACACACATACAGTATGTCTGGAACGTATAGAAGTAGATATCTGGAAGGTTATGTTGGAGGCCACAGATGTTTGCTAGTGGATCATGACAGCCTCACAGAAGAGGACTGTCGGAAGTGTGTCGAAGCGCAACGGGCCAAGATGGAACGCCTGTTGCACGGTCATGCGTTGCAAATGCTTGAAATAGAAAATGACAGTTTCATTACTGTTGAACAAGTCAATGCGAGTGAGCAAGGAGATGAAATAGCAGGGTCTGGCGACACTGCTATCTCAGTGGTAGCGGGTGCAGGCATTGGTGTTTCAGTGACAGCAGGGGCAGGCACTGGTAATGACATTGTTGTCTCAGTGGCAGCACGTCCAGGTACCAGTACGCCTCGAAGGAGATCGATTGAGGAGTCATGACCTCAGACGGTGCTCCATGTTGAGTTTCCCTCTAGTGGGAGCAATATGTCTATTGATGGACAAGTGCTGGTATCACCCGTGTTCAGGAGGCCCGTACATCCTCAGGGTGAATTCACCATAGATAATCTCAGAGATCAAGCAGCCACTTCAAATCTTCGAGGGGATAGTGTAGCTAGGTATGTTACCGATATGTGGAATGCCCAAGAGAGTCGAGGTACTCAGGAAAGGATTGCCGCAAATCGATCCCAGGCAGGGCAGGTAGTTCAAACCCAACCCAGCTCATCTCCCCAGGTTGAGCCTGTTGTGAAGATTAAATTGCCAAATATGGAAGCCTTTGACGAGAAAGTAGATTCTATGGATGCTTATCTGAGACGTTTCGAACGTACATCATCAGATGCCAAATGGGCTAAACATTCGTGGGCTAGGGCACTGGCCACTCTGTTGAAAGGTCGTGCATTAGAGATCTATAATGGGTTGGGAACTCATCAGCATGATGACTTAGATGCGCTTAAATTAGCTTTGATGAAAGGTTTTGGTATCTCCGCTGACAGAATGATGGAGATATTCCGCCAGATAAAGTTGCAGCCTATTGAGACAAATGCATTAATGTTGCAGAGAGTAGAGTCCATTTTCCATAGGAGTTGCGAGTTAAGGAAAGTTGTCCTTAAGGGAGGACGAGTTCTTTGACATGATAGTAAGAGAGCAATTCCTTATGGCATACAAGCCTACCTTCTGTATTAAGTTGAGAGAGAGCGTCATAGTCTCTAACGAGGCTATGGCAGAATAAACCGATTTGTGGGCAGAGGCTCGCCGATCTGTCAGAGAGAGGGTGGCAGCTGTCAAACGCTCTGCTCCTCCCACTAATGGGGGAGCCAAGTCAATGGAAAATGGGCCTATCTAAGATAAACCTTCAGTAACCCTCAGGCCGTAACTAAAGGTGCTATAACTGTATTTTTTTTTTTTTTTTTTTTTTTTTTTTTTTTTTTTTTTTTTTTTGAGATATATACAAGTGTTGTTACATTCTTGTACAGCCACTAGTACGCGTAGCGTTTCGGGCAGGTCCCTGGAATACGATCCCCTGCCGCGAAGAATCGTTTTTTCATCCAAGTACACATTTTACTGTTGCGTTAAACAGAGGCTACAGTTAAGGAATTGCGCCCAGTAAATCCTCCCCGGCCAGGATACGAACCCATGACATAGCGCTCGCGGAACGCCAGGCGAGTGTCTTACCACTACACCACGGAGACTGAAATTTGATAGGTCACCGTGCAGCTGACTGCACAGGAGACCTATCTGCAGGAGACGCACAGCTGGTTCTGTGAAGAAAGCAAGTGCTCAGGTGGCAGGGATGAAAGCTGTCAAGGAGCGTGATCCCTTACGGCACACGTTGGAAACCGCTAAGGGTCATAAGAACATAAGAACAAAGGTAACTGCAGAAGGCCTATTGGCTCATACGAGGCAGCTCCTATCTATAACCACCCAATCCCACTCATATACTTGTCCAACCCGCGCTTGAAACAATCCAGGGACCCCACCTCCACCACGTTACGCGGCAATTGGTTCCACAAATCAACAACCCTGTTACTGAACCAGTATTTACCCAAGTCTTTCCTAAATCTAAACTTATCCAATTTATACCCATTGTTTCGTGTTCTGTCTTGTGTTGATACTTTTAATACCCTATTAATATCCTCTTTGTTATGTCCATTCACCCACTTGTAAACCTCTATCATGTCACCCCCAACTCTTCGCCTTTCCAGTGAATGCAACTTAAGCTTTGTTAATCTTTCTTCATATGAAAGATTTTTAATTTGGGGAATTAACTTAGTCATCCTACGTTGGACACACCCAAGGGAATTTATATCCATTCTATAATACGGCGACCAAAACTGAACTGCATAATCTTAATGGGGCTAACCAGAGCAAGATATAGCTTAAGAACCACACCAGGTGTCTTGTTATTAAGGCTTCGATTAATAAATCCCAGTGTCCTATTCGCCTTATTACGAACATTCATGCATTGATCCTTTTGTTTTAAATTCTTACTAATCATAACTCCCAGATCCCTTTCGCAGTCCGACTACGCAATCTCAACACCATCTAGCTCGTATCTTGTAACTCTATCATCATTACCTAACCTCAGAACTTTACATTTATCAGCATTAAACTGCATCTGCCAATCCTTTGACCATTTCAAAACCCTATCTAGATCAACTTGAAGTGATAGTGAGTCCTCCTCCGAATTAATTTCCCTACCGATTTTCGTATCATCGGCAAATTTGCAAATGTTGCTACTCAAACCTGAATCTAAATCATTTATATATATTATAAACAACAGAGGCCCAGGACAGAGCCTTGAGGCACTCCACTTACAACATTTTCCCACTCTGACTTGATTCCATTTATACTAACTCTCTGTTTCCTTTGGTATAGCCATGCCCTAATCCAGCTTAATATAGCACCCCCAATACCATGAGACTATCTTTTTAATCAGTCTTTCATGTGGCACTGTATCAAAAGCTTTGCTAAAGTCAAGGTACACAACATCACAATCCTTACCACTATCAACTGCCTCAACTATGCTAGAATAAAAAGATAACAAATTTGTTAAACATAAACGGCCATTTATAAAACCATGTTGCGACTCAATTATTAATTTATGTTTTTCAAGATGAAGACAAATTTTATTTGCTATTATAGATTCGAGTAACTTTCCCACAATAGACGTTTGGCTAATTGGTCGATAGTTAGACGCAAGTGATCTATCTCCTTTCTTAAAAACTGGTATCACATTAGCAACTTTCCTAAACTCTGGCACTCATAAGAACATAAGAACATAAGAACAAAGGTAACTGCAGAAGGCCTATTGGCCCATACGAGGCAGCTCCTATTCTATAACCACCCAATCCCACTCATATACTTGTCCAACCCGTGCTTGAAACAATCGAGGGACCCCACCTCCACAATGTTACGTGGCAATTGGTTCCACAAATCAACAACCCTGTTACTGAACCAGTATTTACCCAAGTCTTTCCTAAATCTAAACTTATCCAACTTATATCCATTGTTTCGTGTTCTGTCCTGTGTTGATACTTTTAATACCCTATTAATATCCCCCCGGTTATGTCCATTCATCCACTTGTAAACCTCTATCATGTCACCCCTAACTCTTCGCCTTTCCAGTGAATGCAACTTAAGCTTTGTTAATCTTTCTTCATATGAAAGATTTCTAATTTGGGGAATTAACTTAGTCATCCTACGCTGGACACGTTCAAGTGAATTTATATCCATTCTATAATATGGCGACCAAAACTGAACTGCATAATCTAAATGGGGCCTAACTAGAGCAAGATATAGCTTGAGAACCACACCAGGTGTTTTGTTACTAACGCTGCGATTAATAAATCCAAGTGTCCGATTTGCCTTATTACGAACATTTATGCATTGATCCTTTTGTTTTAAATTCTTACTAATCATAACTCCCAGATCCCTTTCGCAATCCGACTTCGCAATCACAACACCATCTAGCTCGTATCTTGTAACTCTATCATCATTACCTAACCTCAGAACTTTACATTTATCAGCATTAAACTGCATCTGCCAATCCTTTGACCATTTCAAAACCCTATCTAGATCAACTTGAAGTGATAGTGAGTCCTCCTCCGAATTAATTTCCCTACCGATTTTCGTATCATCGGCAAATTTGCAAATGTTGCTACTCAAACCTGAATCTAAATCATTTATATATATTATAAACAACAGAGGTCCCAGGACAGAGCCTTGAGGCACTCCACTTACAACATTTTCCCACTCTGACTTGATTCCATTTATACTAACTCTCTGTTTCCTTTGGTATAGCCATGCCCTAATCACTCTGCCTGACTCTATTGATTTATTAAATATGGTTGACAGTGGGTCACAAAGCTCCTCTTTGTATTCTTTAAGCACCCTGGCAAACACTTCATCCGGCCCTGGGGATTTGTTTGGTTTGAGTTTTACTATTTGTTTAAGAACATCCTCCCTGGTAACTGCTAAACTCGTCAACCTGTCCTCGTCCCCACCCACATAGACTTGTTCGGCTGAAGGCATATTGTTAAGTTCCTCTTTAGTAAATACAGATACAAAATATTTATTAAAAATACTACTCATCTCTTCATCACTATCTGTTATTTGACCTGTCTCAGTTTTTAATGGACCTATCCTTTCCCTAGTCTTAGTACGATATAACTGAAAAAACCCTTTAGGATTTGTCTTTGCTTGCCCTGAGATGCGAACTTCATAGTTTCTTTTTGCATTCCTTATATCTTTTTTAACATTTCTAACCAGTTGTACGAATTCCTGTTCTAAAGTTTTTTTTAAAGAAAGTTCAACTTTCATATTATCATAGCGATATGGAAGTTGTAGTGAAGGACCTGGTGACTCTAGTGGGAGCCCTGAGGACAGAGTTGGACTCTCTGCGGGAGTAAGTGCATCAGCTGAAAGAACAACGAGAAGTAACGAAGGAGGAGACCAGTAGTAAAGGGACCTCGTCTTGGAGAGTTGTGAAAGACAGGGGCCTTAAGAAGACTTTGATAAAGCCGCCTTCAAACGCCATAGCAACTTCTAATTCATTTGACGTTTTGGAGGACGAGTGCTGTGGTGACACTGCGGTTCGCGCAAAAGGGAAAGCAATGAAGAGCAAGGAAGCGCAGGCCCCTCAGAGAGTAAAGAAAGTACCTAAGCAAACCTTAGTTGTGGGAGATTCCCAGATAAGGTATTTGGATAGAACGTTTTGTCCTAGAGATAGGGGGAACAGGTTAAGGGTTTGCTATCCCGGAGCTGGCATTGGTGATATTATAAACAACATGAATGATATTATGGCTTGAAATGGGAACAATCCTGTTATTTGCATTAGCGCGGGAGGAAATGATGTTGGTCGAGTTAGGTGTGAGGAACTGATTCAGAGGTATAAAACAGCCATAGTATTAGTTAGGAGCAAGGGAGGAATCCCGATCATATGTGGCATTCTTCCAAGAAAGGGAGTGGGAAATGAATGGATATCGAGGGCACTTGGTGTCAATTGCCGGCTGGAAAGATATTGCAAATCAAATGCAATATCTTTCATAGACAACTGGGAACACTTCTATGGAAGAAATGAAATGTATGCTCGTGATGGGGTGCATCTATCGAGAGCTGGGGTTGTTGCTGTTGCGAACTCGTTGGAAGAAGTGGTTAGTGGTGTTTGTTTGGGTTTAAACTGTTAGTAGATAGAGGTATAGGAATTGATTTGGAGGAAGGAGGTAATAAAAGTATGTGTTTGTGGGAGAAAGGAATTGGCAAAATGATCAGGGAAAGAGAAGGGCCTCAAAATAACAATTCACTTAGGGTATATTACACTAACAGTAGAAGTCTAAGAAATAAAATTAACGAATTAAATGCTCTTGTCTGCACAGAAAAAATAGATATTATTGGACTTACCGAAACGTGGATGAATGTAGAAAATAGAGAACTATTAGCTGAATATCAAATAAATGGATTTAAACTATTTCACACAGATAGATATATTAGACGAGGAGGTGGAGTAGCCATATATGTTAGGGACAATTTGAAATGTAGTCTCAAAGAGGGAATCAAAACTGAGCCACACACAGAAACCATTTGGATAGAATTAAACGAAAAAGCTAATAATATTATAATAGGAGTTATATATAGGCCACCAAATTTAGACAGAATGGAAGCAATGCACCTATGGGATGAAATATCTAGAGCATCTAGATCTAACAGTATTTATGTCATGGGTGACTTTAATTTTAGTGCAATAAACTGGTTGAACAAAACAGGGAATAGTGAAGAAGAAGATTTTCTAGAATTAATTGACGATTGCTTTCTTACGCAACACATTAAGGAACCAACACGGGAAAATAATATTTTAGATTTAGTGTTAACTAACAGGGAAACACAAATTAATGACATCGAAATAGGGAATGAGCTAGGGAACAGTGATCACAAAGAAATCAGATTTAGCATAGAATGGAATAGACCAGTAGGAGAAAATTCTGTTAAAGTGCCAGATTTTCGAAAAGCTGATTTTCATAACCTAAGAAATTTTTTGGGTCAAATTGATTGGAAAGTCTTGGGTATGGGGTGTGGGCCGGTCTTGGAAAGAGACATGAACCCAGCGATAGGTGACTTAAATGGGGATTTCGATGTGGATTCAATATATAACTTATTTAAGAATATTCTAAACAAAGCACAGGAACGTAGTATACCATACAAATTGAATAGATCGAATACTAATGACCCAAAGTGGATAACAAAGAATTTGAAGAACCTTATAGGTAAAAAGAGAGCTTGGTACAAAAGGATTAAAAATGGGGAGGTCACTTTAGAACAGGAATTCATACAACTGGTTAGAAATGTTAAAAAAGAGATAAGGAAAGCAAAAAGAAACTATGAAGTTCGCATAGCAGGGCAAGCAAAGACAAATCCTAAAGGGATTTTTCAGTTATATCGTACTAAGACTAGGGAAAGGATAGGTCCATTAAAAACTGAGACAGGTCAAATAACAGATAGTGATGAAGAGATGAGTAGTATTTTTACTAAATATTTTGTATCTGTATTTACTAAAGAGGAACTTAACAATATGCCTTCAGCCGAACAAGTCTATGTGGGTGGGGACGAGGACAGGTTGACGAGTTTAGCAGTTACCAGGGAGGATGTTCTTAAACAAATAGTAAAACTCCAACCAAACAAATCCCCAGGGCCGGATGAAGTGTTTGCCAGGGTGCTTAAAGAATGCAAAGAGGAGCTTTGTGACCCACTGTCAACCATATTTAATAAATCAATAGAGTCAGGCAGAGTGCCAGAGTTTTGGAAAGTTGCTAATGTGATACCAGTTTTTAAGAAAGGAGATAGATCACTTGCGTCTAACTATCGACCAATTAGCGTAACGTGTATTGTGGGAAAGTTACTCGAATCTATAATAGCAAATAAAATTCGTCTTCATCTTGAAAAACATAAATTAATAATTGAGTCGCAACATGGTTTTATAAATGGCCGTTTATGTTTAACAAATTTGTTATCTTTTTATTCTAGCATAGTTGAGGCAGTTGATAGTGGTAAGGATTGTGATGTTGTGTACCTTGACTTTAGCAAAGCTTTTGATACAGTGCCACATGAAAGACTGATTAAAAAGATAGAGTCTCATGGTATTGGGGGTGCTATATTAAGCTGGATTAGGGCATGGCTATACCAAAGGAAACAGAGAGTTAGTATACATGGAATCAAGTCAGAGTGGGAAAATGTTGTAAGTGGAGTGCCTCAAGGCTCTGTCCTGTGACCTCTGTTGTTTATAATATATATAAATGATTTAGATTCAGGGTTAAGTAGCAACATTTGCAAATTTGCCGATGATATGAAAATCGGTAGAGAAATTAATTCGGAGGAGGACTCACTATCACTTCAAGTTGATCTAGATAGGGTTTTGAAATGGTCAAAGGATTGGCAGATGCAGTTTAATGCTGATAAATGTAAAGTTCTGAGGTTAGGTAATGATGATAGAGTTACAAGATACGAGTTAGAAGGTGTTGAGATTGCGAAGTCGGATTGCGAAAGGGTTCTGGGAGTTATGATTAGTAAGAATTTAAAACAAAAGGATCAATGCATAAATATTCGTAATAAGGCAAATCGAACACTTTTATTTATTAATCGCAGCGTTAGTAACAAGACACCTGGTGTGGTTCTCAAGCTATATCTTGCTCTAGTTAGGCCCCATTTAGATTATGCAGTTCAGTTTAGGTCGCCATATTATAGAATGGATATAAATTCACTTGAACGTGTCCAGCGTAGGATGACTAAGTTAATTCCCCAAATTAGAAATCTTTCATATGAAGAAAGATTAACAAAGCTTAAGTTGCATTCACTGGAAAGGCGAAGAGTTGGGGGTGACATGATAGAGGTTTACAAGTGGGTGAATGGACATAACAAAGAGGATATTAATAGGGTATTAAAAGTATCAACACAAGACAGAACACGAAACAATGGGTATAAATTGGATAAGTTTAGATTTAGGAAAGACTTGGGTAAATACTGGTTCAGTAACAGGGTTGTTGATTTGTGGAACCAATTGCCGCGTAACATTGTGGAGGTGGGGTCCCTCTATTGTTTCAAGCATGGTTTGGACATGTATATGAGTGGGATTGAGTGGTTATAAATAGGAGCTGCCTCGTATGGGCAGATAGGCCTTCTGCAGTTGCCTTTGTTCTTATGTTCTTAAGTGACCTCCCCATTTTTAATCCTTTTGTACCAAGCTCTCTTTTTACCTATAAGTTTCTTAAAATTCTTTGTTATCCACTTTGGGTCATTAGTATTCGATCTATTCAATTTGTATGGTATACTACGTTCCTGTGCTTTGTTTAAAATATTCTTAAATAAGTTATATATTGAATCCACATCGAAATCCCCATTTGAGTCACCTATCGCTGGGTTCATGTCTCGCTCCAAGACCAGCCCACACCCCATACCCAAGACTTTCCAATCAATTTGACCCCAAAAAATTCTTAGGCTATTAAAATCAGTTTTTCGAAAATCTGGCACTTTAACAGAATTTTCTCCTACTGGTCTATTCCATTCTATGCTAAATCTGATTTCTTTGTGATCACTGTTCCCTAGCTCACTTCCTATTTCGATGTCATTAATTTGTGTTTCCCTGTTAGTTAACGCTAAATCTAAAATATTATTTTCCAAACACAGAAAGTAAAGGAAGTACCTAAGCAAACATTAGTTGTGGGAGATTCCCAGATAAGGTATTTGGATAGAACGTTTTGTGCTAGAGATAGGGGGAACAGGTTAAGGGTTTGCTATCCCGGAGCTGGCATTGGTGATATTATAAACAACATGAATGATATTATGGCTGGTAATGGGAACAATCCCATTATTTGCATTAGCGTGGGAGGAAATGATGTTGGTCGAGTCAGGAGTGAGGAACTGATTCAGAGGTATAAAACAGCCATAGAGTTAGTTAGGAGCAAGGGAGGAATCCCGATCATATGTGGCATTCTTCCAAGAAAGGGAGTGGGAAATGAATGGATATCGAGGGCACTTGGTGTCAATTGCCGGCTGGAAAGATATTGCAAATCAAATGCAATATCTTTCATAGACAACTGGGAACACTTCTATGGAAGAAATGAAATGTATGCTCGTGATGGGGTGCATCTATCGAGAGCTGGGGTTGTTGCTGTTGCGAACTCGCTAGAAGAAGTGGTTAGAGGTGTTTGTTTGGGTTTAAACTGTTAGTAGATAGAGGTATGGGAATTGATTTGGAGGAAGGAGGTAATAAAAGTATGTGTTTGTGGGAGAAAGGAATTGGCAAAACGATCAGGGAAAGAGAAGGTCCGCAAAATAACAATTCACTTAGGGTATATTACACTAACAGTAGAAGTCTAAGAAATAAAATTAACGAATTAAATGCTCTTGTCTGCACAGAAAAAATAGACATTATTGCACTTACCGAAACGTGGATGAATGTAGAAAATAGAGAACTATTAGCTGAATATCAAATATATGGATTTAAACTATTTCACACAGATAGATATATTAGACGAGGAGGTGGAGTAGCCATATATGTTAGGGACAATTTGAAATGTAGTCTCAAAGAGGGAATCAAAACAGAGCCACACACAGAAACTATTTGGATTGAATTAAACGAAAAAGCTAATAATATTATAATAGGAGTAATATATAGGCCACCAAATTTAGACAGAATGGAAGCAAAGCATCTATGGGATGAAATATCTAGAGCATCTAGATCTAACAGTATTTATGTCATGGGTGACTTTAATTTTAGCGGAATAAACTGGTTGAACAAAACAGGGAATAGTGAAGCAGAAGATTTTCTAGAATTAATTGACGATTGCTTTCTTACGCAACACATTAAGGAACCAACACGGGAAAATAATATTTTAGATTTAGTGTTAACTAACAGGGAAACGCAAATTAATGACATCGAAATAGGGAGTGAGCTAGGGAGCAGTGATCACAAAGAAATCAGATTTAGCATAGAATGGAATAGACCAGTAGGAGAAAATTCTGTTAAAGTGCCAGATTTTCGAAAAGCTGATTTTAATAGCCTAAGAAATTTTTTGGGTCAAATTGATTGGAAAGGCTTGGGTATGGGGTGTGGGCCGGTCTTGGAGCGAGACATGAACCCAGCGATAGGTGACTTAAATGGGGATTTCGATGTGGATTCAATATATAACTTATTTAAGAATATTCTAAACAAAGCACAGGAACGTAGTATACCATACAAATTGAATAGATCGTATACTAATGACCCAAAGTGGATAACAAAGAATTTGAAGAACCTTATAGGTAAAAAGAGAGCTTGGTACAAAAGGATTAAAAATGGGGAGGTGACTTTAGAACAGGAATTCGTACAACTGGTTAGAAATGTTAAAAAAGAGATAAGGAAAGCAAAAAGAAACTATGAAGTTCGCATAGCAGGGCAAGCAAAGACAAATCCTAAAGGGTTTTTTCAGTTATATCGTACTAAGACTAGGGAAAGGATAGGTCCATTAAAAACTGAGACAGGTCAAATAACAGATAGTGATGAAGAGATGAGTAGTATTTTTAATAAATATTTTGTATCTGTATTTACTAAAGAGGAACTTAACAATATGCCTTCAGCCGAACAAGTCTATGTGGGTGGGGACGAGGACAGGTTGACGAGTTTAGCAGTTACCAGGGAGGATGTTCTTAAACAAATAGTAAAACTCAAACCAAACAAATCCCCAGGGCCGGATGAAGTGTTTGCTAGGGTGCTTAAAGAATGCAAAGAGGAGCTTTGTGACCCACTGTCAACCATATTTAATAAATCAATAGAGTCAGGCAGAGTGCCAGAGTTTTGGAAAGTTGCTAATGTGATACCAGTTTTTAAGAAAGGAGATAAATCACTTGCGTCTAACTATCGACCAATTAGCCTAACGTCTATTGTGGGAAAGTTACTCGAATCTATAATAGCAAATAAAATTCGTCTTCATCTTGAAAAACATAAATTAATAATTGAGTCGCAACATGGTTTTATAAATGGCCGTTCATGTTTAACAAATTTGTTATCTTTTTATTCTAGCATTGTTGAGGCAGTTGATAGTGGTAAGGATTGCGATGTTGTATACCTTGACTTTAGCAAAGCTTTTGATACAGTGCCACATGAAAGACTGATTAAAAAATAGAGTCTCATGGTATTGGGGGTGCTATATTAAGCTGGATTAGGGCATGGCTATACCAAAGGAAACAGAGAGTTAGTATAAATGGAATCAAGTCAGAGTGGGAAAATGTTGTAAGTGGAGTGCCTCAAGGCTCTGTCCTGGGACCTCTGTTGTTTATAATATATATAAATGATTTAGATTCAGGTTTGAGTAGCAA
>NW_025569402.1:7500-98676 GCF_020424385.1 Procambarus clarkii | reverse complement strand
CTCACCATCATCATCACTACCACACTACTCACCATCATCATCACTACCACACTTCACCATCATCATCACTACCTCACTACTCACTATCATCATCACTACCACACTATTCACTATCATCATCACTACCACACTACTCACCATCATCATCACTACCACACTACTCACCATCATCATCACTATTTCACTACTCACCATCATCACTACTCACTATCACTACCACACTACTCACCGAGTAGTGTGGTAGTGATGATAGTGAGTAGTGTGGTAGTGATGATGGTGAGTAGTGTTGTAGTGATGATGTTTATGAGTAGTGTGGTAGTGATGATGGTGGGTAGTGATAATGGTGAGTAGTGATGATGATGATGATGGTGAGTAGTGAGGAAGTGATGATGTTAGTGAGTAGTGAGGAAATGATGATGGTGGTGAGTAGAGAAGTAGTGATGATGATGGTGAGTAGTGAGGTAGTGATGATGGTGAGTAGTGTGGTAGTGATGGTGAGTAGTGAGGTAATGTTGATGATGGTGAGTAGTGAGGTAATGATGACGATGGCGAGTAGTGTGGTAGTGATGATGTTAGTGAGTAGAGAGGTAGTGATGATGATGGTGAGTAGAGAGGTAGTGATGATGATGGTGAGTAGTGAGGTAATGATGATGATGGCGAGTAGTGTGGTAGTGATGATGTTAGTGAGTAGAGAGGTAGTGATGATGATGGTGAGTAGAGAGGTAGTGATGATGATGGTGAGTTGTGAGGTAATGATGATGGTGATTAGAGACGTAGTGATGATGATGGTGAGTAGAGAGGTAGTGATGATGATGGTGAGTAGTGAGGTAGTGATGATGTTAGTGAGTAGTGTGGTAGTGATGATGATGGTGAGTAGTGAGGTAGTGATGATGTTAGTGAGTATTGTGGTAGTGATGATGATGGTGAGTAGTGAGGTAGTGATGATGTTAGTGAGTATTGTGTAGTGATGATGATGGTGAGTAGTGAGGTAGTGATGATGTTAGTGAGTAGTGTGGTAGTGATGATGATGGTGATAGTGAGGTAGTGATGATGATGGTGAGTAGAGAGGTAGTGATGATGATGGTGAGTAGTGAGGTAGTGATGATGTTAGTGAGTATTGTGGTAGTGATGATGATGGTGAGTAGTGAGGTAGTGATGATGATGGTGAGTAGAGAGGTAGTGATGATGATGGTGAGTAGTGAGGTAGTGATGATGTTAGTGAGTAGTGTGGTAGTGATGATGATGGTGAGTAGAGAGGTAGTGATGATGTTAGTGAGTAGAGAGGTAGTGATGATGATGGTGAGTAGAGAGGTAGTGATGATGATGGTGAGGTAGTGATGATGATGGTGAGGTAGTGATGATGATGGTGAGTAGTGAGGTAATGATGATGGTGAGTAGAGAGGTAGTGATGATGATGGTGAGTAGAGAGGTAGTGATGATGATGGTGAGTAGTGAGGTAGTGATGATGTTAGTGAGTAGTGTGGTAGTGATGATGATAGTGAGTAGTGAAGTATATATATAGGTAAGGTTAGATTAGGTTAGGTTAGGTTTAATTAGGTTAGATTAGTTTAGGCTAAGAAATAGGCTATTTTTGTTGAAATAGAAATAGGGCAGTAATTGTTGGTAGCGTGTCTTCTCTGTTCACGTAGCAGTAAATAGGTATCCAGGAGTTAGTTAGATTACCTTAGGTTAGGTTAGTTTAGGCTAGGAAATAGGCTAGGTTTGTAGAAATAGAAAAAGAAGAAGGGCTGTAATTGTAGGTAGCGTTTCCTATCACCGAATACATCTATTCACCTAACAGTAAATAGGTATCCAGGAGTTAGTTACGTTAGGTTAGGTTAGGTTAGCTTAGATTAGGATATGTTTGTTTTGACTAGGAAATAGGCTAGGTTTGCAGGTTAAGTTAGGTTAGTTTAGGCTAGGTTTGTAGAAATAGAAATAGAAAAAGGGCTGTAATTGTTGGTAGCCTATCTAACCTAACCAAGCAACCCTAACCAACCAACCTAATCAACCAACGTAACCAACCAACCTAATCAACCAACATAACCAACCTAACCTAATCAACCAACCAACCTAACCAACCAACTTAACCAACCAACCTAACCAATGTAACCAACCAACCTAACCAATGTAACCAACCAACCTAACCAACATAACCTAACCAACCTAACCAACCTAAGCCCCTAACCAACCAACCTAACCAATGTAACCAACCTAAGCAACCAACCTAAGCAACCTAACCTAACCAACCAACCAACCTAACCAACCAACCTAACCTAACCTAACCTAACCTAACCAACCTAACAAACCAACCAACCAACCTAAGCTATCTAACCTAACCAACCAACCTAAGCTATCTAACCTAACCAACCAACCTAAGCTATCTAACCTAACCAAGCAACCTAACCAAGCTACCTAACCAACCAACCTAAGCAACCAACCTAAGCAACCAACCTAAGCAACCAACCTAAGCAACCTAACCTAACCAACCTAACCTAACCAACCAACCTAAGCAACCAACCTAAGCAACCAACCTAAGCAACCAACCTAAGCAACCTAACCTAACCAACCTAACCTAACAAACCAACCTAACCAACCAAACCTAACCTAACCAACCAACCTAACAAAACCAACCTAACCAACCTAACCTAACAAACCAACCTAACCTAACCTAAACAAACCAACCTAACCAACCAACCTAACCTAACCAACCAACCTAACCTAACCAACCAACCTAACAAACCAACCTACCAACCTAACCTAACAAACCAACCTAACCTAACCTAAACAAACAACCTAACCAACCAACCAACGTAACCAACCAACCTAACCAACGTAACCAACCATCCTAACCAACGTGACCAACCAACCTAACCAATGTAATAACGTAACCAACTTAAGTTGGTTAGTGATACTACCCAACTACTAACACTGCTAACAACAATGGTACTAACCAACTTAAGTTGGTTAGTACCAACGTAACCAACCTAAGCAACCAACCTAAGCAACCTAACCTAACCAACCAACCTAACCAACCAACCTAACCAACCAACCAACCAACCAACCAACCAACCTACCTAACCAACAACCAACGTAACTAACCTAACCAACCAACCTAAGCTATCTAATCTAACCAAGCAACCTAACCAACCAACCTAACCAAGGAACCTAACCAACCAACCAACCTAACCAACCTAAGCTATCTAACCTAATCAACCAACCTAACTAACCTAACCAACCAACCTAACCAACGTAACCAACCTAACCAACCAACCAACCAACCAACCTAACCAACCTAAGCTATCTAACCTAACCAACCAACCTAACTAACCTAACCAACCAACCTAACCAACCTAACCAACTAACCTAACAAACGAACCTAACTAACCAACCAACCTAACCTAACCAACCTAACAAACGAACCTAACTAACCAACCAACCTAACCAACCAACCTAACTATCTAACCTAACCAACCAACCTAACCTAACCTAACCTAACCAACCAACCAACCTAACCAACCAACCTAACCCAACCTAACCTAACCAACCAACCTAACCAACCTAACCTAACCAACCAACCTAACCAACCAACCAACCAACCTAACCAACCTAAGCAATCTAACCTAACCAACTAACCTAACCAACCAACCTAACCAACCAACCAACCTAACCAACCTAAGCAATCTAACCTAACCAACTAACCAACCCAACCTAACCTAACCAACCAACCTAACCAACCTAAGCAATCTAACCTAACCAACCTAACCTAACCAACTAACCAACCTAACCAACTTAAGCTATCTAACCTAACCAAGCAACCTAACCAACCAACCTAACCAACCAACGTAACCATCCAACCTAACCAACCAACCTAAGCTATCTAACCTAACCTAACCAACCTAAGCTAACTAACCAACCTAACCAACCAACCTAACTACCAACCAACCTAACCAACCAACCTAACCAACCAACCTAACCAACCAACCAACCTAACCAACCAAAGCAATCTAACCTAACCAACCAACCTAACCAACCTACCACCTAACCAACCTAACCAACCAACCTAACCAGCACCAACCAACCAACCTAACCAACCAACCTAACCAACCAACCTAACCAACCAACCTAACTAACCTAACCAACCAACGTAACCAACCAACCAACCTAACCAACCAACCTAACCAAACCAACCAAGCCCAACCTAACCTAACCAACCAACCTAAGCTATCTAACCTAACCAACCAACCTAAGCTATCTAACCTAACCAACCAACCTAAGCTATCTAACCTAACCAAGCAACCTAACCAACCAACCTAACCAACCAACCTAAGCAACCTAACCTAACCAACCTAACCTAACCTGAACCTAACCTAACCAACCTAACCAACCTACCAACCAACCTGAGCAACCTAAGCAATGTAACCTAACCTGAGCAACCTAACCTAACCAACCTAACCAACCAAACCTAAGCAATGTAACCTAACCTGAGCAACCTAACCTAACCAACCTAACCTGAGCAACCTAACCTGAGCAACCTAACCTGAGCAACCTAACCTGAGCAACCTAACCTAACCAACCAACCTAACCAACCAACCTAACCAACCAACCTAACCTAACCAACCTAACCTAACCAACCAACCTAACCAACCAACCTAACCAACCAACCTAACCTAACCAACCAACCTAACCAACCAACCTAACCAACCAACCTAACCTGAGCAACCTAACCTGAGCAACCTAACCTAACCAACCAACCTAACCAACCTAACCAAAACCAACCTAACCTAACCAACCTAACCTAACCAACCAACCTAACCTAACCAACCAACCTAACCAACCAACCTAACCAACCAACCAACCTAACCAACCAACCTAACCAACCAAACCTAACTAACCTAACCAACCAACCTAACCAACCAACCTAACCTAACCAACCTAACCTAACCAACCAACCTAACCTAACCAACCTAACCTAACCAACCTAACCAACCAACCAACCTAACCAACCTAACCAACCAACCTAACCTGAGCAACCTAACCTGAGCAACCTAACCTAACCAACCTAACCTAACCAACCAACCTAACCAACCAACCTAACCAACCAACCTAACCTAACCAACCTAACCTAACCAACCTAACCTAACCAACCAACCTAACCAACCAACCTAACCTAACCAACCAACCTAACCAACCAACCTAACCTAACCAACCAACCTAACCAACCAACCTAACCTAACCAACCAACCTAACCAACCAACCTAACCAACCAACCAACCTAACCAACCTAACCGACCTAACCAACCAACCTTAACCTAACCAACCAACCTAACCAACCTAACCTAACCAACCAACCTAAACCAACCAACCTAACCTAACCAACCGACCTAACCAACCAACCTAACCTAACCAACCAACCTAACCTAACCAACCAACCTAACCAACCAACCAACCTAACCAACCGACCTAACCTAACCAACCGACCTAACCTAACCAACCGACCTAACCAACCAACCGACCTAACCAACCAACCGACCTAACCAACCAACCGACCTAACCAACCAACCGACCTAACCAACCACCAACCTAACCAACCAACCAACCTAACCAACCAACCTAACCAACCAACCAACCTAACCTAACCAACCAACCTAACCAACCAACCTAACCTAACCAACCAACCAACCTAACCAACCGACCTAACCAACCAACCGACCTAACCAACCAACCAACCTAACCAACCGACCTAACCAACCAACCGACCTAACCAACCAACCAACCTAACCAACCAACCTAACCAACCAACCTAACCAACCTAATTATGTTATTATATTATTATTATTATTATATTATTATTATATATTATATTATTATTATTATATTATTATTATTATTATTATTATTATTATATATTATATTATATTATTATTATTATTATTATATATTATACATTACATTATTATTACATTACATTACATTATTACATTACATTATTATACAACCTTATTATATTATCAACTCCCTTCTTATTATCTGACACGAACCGAAGGTTCGTGTCAGAGTCCATGAGTGTCCGTGTCCGTGTATCCAAGGGGTTTTGGGTCCAGGAAGCTATTTGTGTCGACCCAAATTGCCTCCCTTCTCCCCACCTGAAATCCAGGTGGATTGAAAGACCTGCCCGAGGTCAGTGGATCCAGGTATCCGTCCGTGACCCCCCGGACTTCAACCCTTCCCCACATTCCAAGGAGTCGGTCAATCAATCTTCGGCTATCCAGAGAATCTATCGAAACTGATGCTCCTACAGGAGGGGACACACAGAGAAATCTGTGCCCTGTACTTGCAACCGTTCCGACAGGCTCGAACGCAGATCTATCCGGATTAGGAACTTGTTCTATCCGACTAGGCCACGCTGGAGTTGCCTTCTGAATCAAATTTGGCACTTGTATTTATATCTCATAGCAAGGTTAGTTAGTGTCTATTTATCAACAGTTGCAATGATTGATATGTTAAGTTGTTAATTTGTGTTGACAGTTAGAAATACCAGACAGCTTTGTTTGATAAGGTTGCAGTCCCGTGAGGCAGTGTTATGGATGAATATTGGAGAATTTAGGCTAACTGACATGTGTGTGTGTGTGTGTGTGTGTGTGTGTGTGTGTACTCACCTAGTTGTACTCACCTAGTTGTGTTTGCGGGGGTTGAGCTCTGGCTCTTTGGTCCCGCCTCTCAACCGTCAATCAACAGGTATACAGATTCCTGAGCCTATTGGGCTCTATCATATCTACACTTGAAACTGTGTATGGAGTCAGCCTCCACCACATCACCTCCTAATGCATTCCATTTGTCAACCACTCTGACACTAAACAAGTTCTTTCAAATATCTCTGTGGCTCATTTGGGCACTCAGTTTCCACCTGTGTCCCCTGTGTCCCCTGTGTCAACCGACTGTCTCACCACTCGGCTGTTAAAGGCTTTGTCTCAGGTTAGTGTGGGTCACCCAGGTGTGGGAGGAGACACAGGTGTGGGTGTTGGTGCAGGTGTGGGAGACCATGTAGGTGTCGAGGACCACAGATACTAGGGGGGGGGGGGAAATGACGATGATGTGTGAGATGACGGGTGTGGCATGTGATATTGGTACATATGAGGCTGGGTGTTTAGAAATATGTGGTTTTGGGGGGTGAGTGAACTGTGAGGGTGAGAGTGAGTGAACTGTGAGGGTGAGAGTGAGTGACTGTGAGAGAGGGTGAGTGAGAGTGATTGGACTGTAAGAGAGGGTGAGTGAGAGTGAGTGAACTGTGAGGGTGAGAGTGAGTGACTGTGAGAGAGGGTGAGTGAGAGTGATTGGACTGTAAGAGAGGGTGAGTGAGAGTGAATGGACTGTGAGAGGGGTGAGTGAGTGGGTGGAGGTTGGTGTGAAATGTCAGCAGGTGAGAGGGTCCACAGTAGTTTCCCCTCACCCCCTCCCCTTCCCCCTCATCCACCTACACTTTCATCCTCATCCACCTGCCTCTTCACTCCAGGACCCCCCCCCCCACATCTGCCCTTTCCTCATAACTCCTCATCTGCCATCTGAGGCCAGTGGCACTCACCTCCCCCCCCCCTACATCTGAGTGCCTCACACACACTTGTATGCCGCTAGCAGGTGTGTGTGTGACGTGTGTATGAAGCCCTCATGTATGCTGCCCTCACGTCTATGCTTCCCATATGAGTATGCTGCACAGGCACATGTGCAGTCTGCGAGCCTGTCACCCACGCTCCTATGCCTCATCACACTCGTGAGGTACACATACACACACACACTCATATTTGGCCAACACACTCATGCCGCCCACATACTCATGCCGCCCACATACTCATGCCGCCCATGGACTCATAGCACCGCCAAACCATGAGTGTTCATCAATAAACACTCGGGCGTAATAGACGCATTCCAGCACATATGTACGCCCGCACATACGTATACCCGCACGTACGTACGTCCGCACATATGTACGCTCACACGTACACACTGGGAAGCATACACGAACCGCCCTCTCAGACCACCTCGGTAGTTATATAAGTATTTGCGATGGTCCGAAAGCATATTACGGTTTCAGTGATAGCCTACTGACAAACAGGGAAATGAACCTTTGTCCTAAACAGAAATTATTCTCAAGTTATACATTTATTGTAATATAAATCCAGACGGGACACCACGAGCGAAGCTCTCGTCATGTAAGTACATTTAGGTAGTTACGCACACACACACATATATGTAAACAAAACACATAGCCTGTTATACAGGAATTGTAGGTTTATATCTACAGATGACTGGAAGGAAGAGAGACCACGTGGTTTAAGCTGTATATATGTTGTTGTTGTTGAGTTAGGGGCGACGACGATCGTGGGATCGGATGCGCCCCGGCGTACCCGTGAAGGGTGAATCGCAGAAAAGCCAGAAGAGGCGAAACGCCAAGCCAAAACGCGAAACGAGTGACGCCAAGCACTAGAAACTAATATGCCACACGGCAAAGCTACGCACAAAGGGAGAGGCAGAAGCACATAATAGAACAGGGCAAACAAACAGCCAGAAGGGCACACAGCACGTCATAGAGCAAACACACAAGAAATCAGAGCACAAACTTGCCCGGGAACTTGGCCCGCGGGAATCTTACATTGAACGCCTCCCAGAGCACCCATTGCCAAGGGTCTCGTCCATCCACCGGTGACGCCATAACATCTGGAACCGGGGCAACAAACACCTGCAAACTGGGGACCCAGATGGTAGTACTCATGAGGCGAGAAGTCGCCACTCGCCCCCACAGGAAGGGAACTTGCCCCCCACGAAAACACTCCGGTCCGTCAGACAGCAGTAACTCGGCAATCTTCGACCAGTGACCCGGTGGCATCACAGACGCCAGCAACACGTCCCCCAGGGCCCCAACGCGCACCCGCACCACAGGGGTACCCGTGGCCCCGGGCACACCACCAGACGACAGCAGGGAACCCGGACGGCACGCATCCTTCCGTAACGTCACCACCAGGCCACGCCCAGCACCAGAGTCCACACCATCCCTGGCAGCGGGAGCCACCACCCCCCACTGTGGAGAGTCCCCCGGCGGAGAAGGAACCGAAGGCACGTCCGAGACACAGGCACCAGCACCGGCAGGCACATGGACCTCCGCCACCACGAACCGCGGAGACATCGACGCATCCGTATCCACACTGTCAACATCTGAAGCCCCACAGTCACTGAAGTCACCAACGTCGGCCCAGGAAGAAGACGAACGCCGGGAACGTTTGAGCACCGGCCGGATATCGTCACAGCCGGTAAGTGACCCAGAAACACGGGTACCACGAGCCGAAGGAACCGATGCCAGGACGGCAGCAGCCTCTACCACAGGGGGAACCGGGCCACACACAGCAGGAGGCTCCGCAGCCACCCCAGCACCCAGCACATCCGGGACCCGAGTCACGGACACAGGGCCAGGCGCAGCATCAGAAGACGAGGGAGAAGACAGTGACGTCACACAGGGAGCTCCAGGGAGGGCCACGGGAGCAGCTGGGACAGCGACAGGATCAGGCAGACCAACCGACGGTACCTCAAGAACCGGAGGAGGGACGGCAACAACCGGAGGAGGGACGGCAACAACCGGAGGAGGGACGGCAACAACCGGAGGAGGGACGGCAACAACCGGAGGAGGGACAGCAACAACCGGAGGAGGGACGGCAACAACCGGAGGAGGGACGGCAACAAAAGGAGGAGGGACAGCAACAACCGGAGGAGGGACGGCAACAACCGGAGGAGGGACGGCAACAACCGGAGGAGGGACGGTAACAACCGGAGGAGGGACAGCAACAACCGGAGGAGGGACAGCAACAACCGGAGGAGGGACGGCAACAACCGGAGGAGGGACGGCAACAACCGGAGGAGGGACGGCAACAACCGGAGGAGGGACGGCAACAACCGGAGGAGGGACGGCAACAACCGGAGGAGGGACGGCAACAACCGGAGGAGGGACGGCAACAACCGGAGGAGGGACGGCAACAACCGGAGGAACGGCAGGCGCCGCCGGGGAAGCTGCAGCAGCAGACGGGACGCGCACCACCTCATCAACATCACCGGAGACTGCCTCCAGAGGGAGCGGCGGGAAATCCTCGTCGCGGAACAAGTTGACAGGAGCAGCAGGGGCCTCAGAGCACCCGGCAGCCTGATGCCCCAACAGGCCACACCGGAAACAGGTACGAGGCTGCCGGGCATAATACACCCGGACGTAGTACCCCATAAGCCGGACAGAAGAAGGTATATCCGGCCGCAGGCGCATCCCCAACGTGCGAATGTTTGTACGCCTCCCAGCATTCCGCCCCGAGGAGAGCGTGTTCACCCGCACGCTGACAACAGTACCAAAACCCCCGAAGTAACGCCGGAGGAGGTCATCAGGGAACTCCAGGGGCGCACCATGGATACTGACTTAAGTCAGGGCACCACTGCGGTCCGAAATCGCCACAGAGCCGGCATCGTCTGGCAACGGCAACGTACGCCCCCCGTACCGACGGAGGAAGTCCCGGTACTCCTCCTCCCCACGAACTTAATAACAACCCGGTGGGCCGTAACTAGCTCCACACCGTAAACAGCTTCCACCGGGACACGACGCATGTCACACATCACCATCTCGATGGTCGGATAACCAGCCTTACAAGTGAACTCCAGGCCCACGGAGTTCACACGCATAACAGGAGGAAGATGGCCCCCCATGTCAGAACTGCCACGTCAACGCAGCCAGGCAGGCAACAAAACTGGTAGGGCAGAGACGCCCACACCACCTGGCGACCAAAACAGCAAACAACTCCAACAGCCACGGAGGGTCGGTAAACGTCCTCACTCCACGGCTGCTAGCAGTCGACCTAAGCTGTATATATAGAACAGATCCACGAGGCTTCCTCCTCTAACAACAACAACTGCAATCCGAGCCGTTTTCGACACTATAGGCGTCTGAATCCAAACATGAGAAAATCCACATTCTCATAAGAACACTAAGATATAACCACTATTCAAGAAAGACAACATGATCCTAAAGAAAGGAATAATAACTGCATACCGCTAAATATTATCTGTAAAAATTAAAAATAGCGTGTTGAAAATATAAATATTTCGTGAATCCGGTGTAGACTGCTACTTGTCTCACGAACACCGGGGAAGACGACGCTAGCCAGAGGTGTAGACGGATACTTGTCTCACGAACACCGGGGGAGACGACGCTAGCCAGAGGTGTAGACGGCTACTTGTCTCACGAACACCGGCGGAGACGACGCTAGCCAGAGGTGTAGACGGCTACTTGTCTCACGAACACCGGGGGAGACGACGCTAGCCAGAGGTGTAGACGGCTACTTGTCTCACGAACACCGGGGGAGACGACGCTAGCCAGAGGTGTAGACGGCTACTTGTCTCACGAACACCGGGGGAGACGACGCTAGCCAGAGGTGTAGACGGCTACTTGTCTCACGAACACCGGGGGAGACGACGCTAGCCAGAGGTGTAGACGGCTACTTGTCTCACGAACACCGGGGGAGACGACGCTAGCCAGAGGTGTAGACGGCTACTTGTCTCACGAACACCGGGGGAGACGACGCTAGCCAGAGGTGTAGACGGCTACTTGTCTCACGAACACCGGGGGAGACGACGCTAGCCAGAGGTGTAGACGGCTACTTGTCTCACGAACACCGGGGGAGACGACGCTAGCCAGAGAGATTGTAAACATTGCCAAGCGAAGACGTCCCTTGTGCTTAAACGGAAGTTTATAAGCCAGAAACTATTAATATTAATTTTGTAACAAGTGCTTGTGCCTCGTTATTGTTATTAAGGTGTAGGATTGTTTATAATAATAGAGAAGAGGAGAAGCAGTGACAACAAAAAGCATAAACGCAATGCATCAAGCCTATATTGACGCCTTCACTGTCGCCACTAGTCCCGTCTCTGTTTACACCACATAAATCCTAATGTTTAAATCCTAATGTTTACACCACATAAATCCTAATGTTTACACCACATAAATCCTAATGTTGACACCACATAAATCCTAATGTTTACACCACATAAATCCTAATGTTTACACCACATAAATCCTAATGTTTACACCACATAAATCCTAATGTAAATCCTAATGTTTACTCCACATAAATCCTAATGTGTACACCACATCCTAAGGTTTACACCACATAAATCTTAAATAGTCACAGTTTAGCTTTTTGGAATCCTATTTAATTCTTACCAAAAACACTAACCCCTAAAAAACAATGAAAGTAGATAAGACGAGGGCTATCGAGCCCAAAGTAATCAAAATATAAAATTTAAGCTATTTAAATTTGTGTATATATATATATATATATATATATATATATATATATATATATATATATATATATATATATATATATATATATATATATATATATATATATATTGGTGTATACTGGCAGCAGGTTTTCTTTCAAACATGTTTCATTGAATATGACCGCATATTCTGTATTTATTATTTTCTGGTTTAGGGCTTCTATCCCTCTAACTATTTTCTTAGCATCAGGGCTTAATTGGAATAGGAGTTCTCCAAAACTCATTTTCGTACTTTTAAGGTGAAGAAAAGAAGTGATTTACTATAGAGTGTATTACACTTATTTGTATAATTTGCACGACGTTTCGAACCTCCATGGTTCATTCTCAAGTGAACAGATCTTACAATACTAGTTGATTTTATACCCGCATTAGGTCAGGTGATAATACAATGAAGGTGAAAAACATGGGGGGATACATAAGGGATAAACATAGGGGCTGCAGAAGGCTTATTGGCCCATACGAGGCATCTCCTATCTAAACACAAAGATTAATCCAGTGTAATTGGCCTGTTATGTTGGACATTGTCTTCTGTGTTGGCATCGATATGTTCTTGTCTTGTCCTTACTCTCATGGTAGGTAGAGTAAATAGTTCCGTGATTTGGGTGTTCATGGTAGGTCGCTCTATTCTTATGTACAAGACGCCTTAATCCACTTGACCATCACGACCGGACATAATGAGGTGATAGCCGAGGCTATTTGAACCACCCCACCGCCGGCACTCGGATAGTAATCTTGGGCATAGCATTTTACCAAATCACCTCATTCTTTGGGGCACACGTGAGGAACACAAATGCGAACAAGCCTGAATGGTCCCCAGGACAATATGCAACTGAAAACTCACACCCCAGAAGTGACTCGAACCCATACTCCCAGGAGCCACGCAACTGGTATGTACAAGACGCCTTAATCCACTTGACCATCACGACCGGACATAATGAGGTGATAGCCGAGGCTATTTGAACCACCCCACCGCCGGCACTCGGATAGTAATCTTGGGCATAGCATTTTACCAAATCACCTCATTCTTTGGGGCACACGTGAGGAACACAAATGCGAACAAGCCTGAATGGTCCCCAGGACAATATGCAACTGAAAACTCACACCCCATTTGACCATCACGACCGGACATAATGAGGTGATAGCCGAGGCTATTTGAACCACCCCACCGCCGGCACTCGGATAGTAATCTTGGGCATAGCATTTTACCAAATCACCTCATTCTTTGGGGCACACGTGAGGAACACAAATGCGAACAAGCCTGAATGGTCCCCAGGACAATATGCAACTGAAAACTCACACCCCAGAAGTGACTCGAACCCATACTCCCATACAGACCTCCACCACCACACATACAGACCCACCACTACCACACATACAGACCCACCACCACCACACATACAGCCCTCCACTACCACACATACAGCCCCCCACCACCAAAAATACAGGCCTCCACCACCACACATACAGCCCTTCACCACCACACATACAGACCTCCACTACCACACATACAGACCTCCACTACCACACATACAGACCACCACTATCACACATACAGACCTCCACTACCACACATACAGACCTCCACTACCACACATACAGACCACCACTATCACACATACAGACCTCCACTACCACACATACAGACCTCCACCACCACACATACAGACCTCCACTACCACACATACAGACCTCCACTACCACACATACAGGCCTCCACCACCACACATACAGACTTCCACCACCACACATACAGACTTCCACCACCACACATACAGACCTCCACTACCACACATACAGACCTCCACCACCACACATACAGACCTCCACTACCACACATACAGACCTCCACTACCACACATACAGACCTCGACCACCACACATTCAGACCTCCACCACCTCACATACAGACCTATAACTAGAGGGTTTAGACCCCCCTTTACCTCGAAATTGTAGTATAGGGTTAAATTAGGGAATGTTAGGTTTATATGTGAAAATATATTCCTACCTTAAATATATAGTATAATTTCGAGGTAAAGGGGGGTCTAAACCCTCTGGTTATAGGTTAGGATAAGGAAAATAAGGTAAATGGTAATTAAATAGTTTTGGTGAGTTATATCCCTTTCTAACTAAGGTTAGGTTAAGGATGGTTAAGTTGAACTGATGCAGAGAAAATTCCCATTATTATCATATTTTCCATTAACCTCCCTCCCCCCAAGTAACAGAGGTTAGGTTGAGGATGGATGAATTATGTGAAAAAAAATATGCTACGAGTATGATGCAATGTTGAACCAAGATTTGTGTATCAGAGGTTAGGTTCAGGGAGGTTGGGTTGATGCATAAACAACACCTTCTTCCCATATATGCAATAAATTTGAAGTTAGATAAAGGGAGGTTAGGCCCAGGACGGCTGGGTTGATGCACAAATAACACGGTCCTCCCATATTTATGATAAATTTGAAGTTGGACAAAAGGAAGTTAGGTCCAGGACGGCTGGGTTGATGCACAAACAACACGGTCCTCCCATATTTACGATAAATTTGAAGTTAGATGAAGGGAGGTTAGGTCCAGGACGGTTGGGTTGATGTGTAAAAACAAAACACATACCCAACACTATATCTACAATATTGAACACAGTTCCAAGTTTTAAAGGAGAGGGGCTGTTAGGTCCATATCCAAAACATCACTTTTCTATGAATATGGTTACAATGTTCAACAAAGAACCTAGCAGGTTAGGCACAGTGCGGATAGGTTCTTATCCAAAACTTCAGTTTTTGAAGAAAAATAGATAAAATATTCAATAAAGCTCCAAGACTCTTGCAGGTTAGGCACGGGCATTTAGGTTCATATCCAAAAAACATCACTTCTCTGAGTATATGTAGTATCAGAGGCTAGGTCCAGATTTAGATGGAATGGATGAAAATGTGGGTAAAATGGGTTTTGGCTGTGCTATGATACACAACATGTAGGCATATTTGGTGGAAATTGTCTCCAATTTGATGGCGATAGCTTAAATTTCCCCAACTTTCATCAAATCTGCTAGGTCAGGGATAGGTAAGGCTATGTAGGGTAGGTTGGAATATGTGAAAACTCGGGTAAAATGGTCTTTGGCTGAGCTATGTAACAAATCATTTTGGGTATATTTGGTAGAAATTGTCTTAAATTAGGTTGAATTTAGGTGAGTAAGCATAAATTTCACGAACTCTAATAAAAAATATCTTGGGATATGCTAGGCCAGGTTAGGTAAGGCTGTGTAAGGTAAGATGGAATAGGTGAAAAACTTGGGTGAAATGAACTTTGACCATGCTAAGATACAAAACATTTGGGTATATTCGGTGGAAATTGGCATAAATTAGGTAAAATTTAGGTGGGAAAGGCATAAATTTTGCCAACTATAATCAAATCTGACTTTGGATATGCCAGGAAAGGCCGGGTAGGGATGTCTAGGGCAGGTTGAAATAGGTGAAAACTCAGCTAAAATAAATTTTGACCATGCTAAGATACAAAAACATTTGGGTATATTCGGTGGAAATTGGCTTAAATTAGGTAAAATTTAGGTTGGAAAGGCATAAATTTTGCCAAATATAATCAAATCTGACTTTGGATATGCCAGGAGAGGATGGGTAGGGTTGTCTAGGGCAGGTTGGAATAGGTGAAAACTCAGCTAAAATGAGCTTTGGCCGTGCTATGTTCCAAAACATTTTTGGGTATATTTGGTGGAAATTGTCTTAAATTAGGTCAAATTTATATGGGATAACTTAAATTTCGCCGACTTTAACCAAATCTAGGTTTGGATATGCTTGGATAGGTTAGGTAAGGTTGCGTAGGGTAGGATGGAATAGGAGAAATTGTAGGTAAAAATGGGCTTTGGTGATGCTATGATACACAACATTTGGGTATATTTGGTGGAAATTGCCTTAAATTAGGTCATATTTAGGTGACATAGCATAAATTTCGCCAACTTTAACCAAATCCAGGTTTGGATTGCTAGGTCAGGTTAGGTGAGGTTGTGTAGGGTAGTATGGAATAGGAGAAAATGGGCTTTGGCAGTGCTATTTGTTGGAAATTGCCATAAATTATGTCGAATTAAAGTGGCATAGCTTAAATTTCACCAACTTGAACTAAATCTAGGTTTGATTATGCCAGGTCAGGTTAGGTGAGGTCGTGTAGGGAAGGACATATATAATATCTTAGGGTAATGAACTAGCATGTTTATGAAATAGTGTAAATTTTCCTATTTGGGGTTCGAGCTATATGGCAGACTCATATAATGTATGGACAGAGGCGACATAGGCTTGTATGTGAGGATATGGGATGCTCATATTTAGTTAGTTTAGCTAGGTTGAATTTAGTTAAATTTGCGTAGTATAAGTATATTTTTTATAGATTTAGATGAATTTAAGTTTTAACAAGATGCATTTTGATAAGATATAGCAAATTTGTCTAAAATTATCATAGAAAATACTGACTTCACCTAACCCCACCTGCCCTAACATAATTAAGGCTACAACAAATAAGTCTGTTAGATGGTTTGAATAAATACATAAATATGGGTGGTCTGATTGGAGAGGATGTAACAAGGAAGGTATTAATAAGACATAAAAACAGTGGACATATGTTAGATGAAGAGTTTAGCACTAATAATGTTGATATCTTAATGGAAAAAGAATGTGTTATATATTGAGCTCATCGGAAGTCATATGCACCATTTTTATATGTGAAATTCTGACTTTTGGGGAGTTGGTTAAACTCAGCATATTATAATTAATGTCCTAAATATACCCAGAAAAATATCATGCAAATTGTGTATTGTTTGACCTAGTTGGTTGTGTTTGTACATATATAGCACAATTAATATACTTGTGTATTAATTGTGCAGATTATGTATTTTGCATAAGTTGTATGATTATTGCAATTATGTATTGATTATATTTCTATAAATTGTGTATTGTTTTGTGCAAGTTGTATGTATTAATTGTATATGTTTTTGTATGTGTATTTGCGGAAATTGCTTAGTTGTGTATTTAATGAATATGTGCTAGTTATGTATTGTTCATATTTTGGTAAGTTGTGTATTGATTATATTTTTGAGCAAGTTGTGTAAATGTCGCAATTGTATTTGTGTAAATCGTGTATTTATGCTAGTTGTGTATTTTCATATTTGGGGTAGTTATGTATTGTACGTATTTGTGCTAGATATGCATTTGTACAAGTTGTGTAATAATTATGAAAGATGTGTAATATTTGTATAAGTTGTGTATTATTTGCGCATGTTGTGTAATTGCATATGGACGAATTGTTTATTTATACCTTTGTGTATTGATTGTCATTGTGCAAGTTGAGTAATTATATAGCAAGTTTTCTTGTATTAATTGTGCAAAGATGTAAAATAATTACACAAACTGTGTAATAATTGTCCATGTTTTATAATAATTTTTGTGATAATAGTGTATTTATGCAAGTTGTGTTTTTAAATTGTTGAAGTGGAACTGGTGCAACTGTATTTGTGTGTGAAAATTGTGTATTATGTGTAAGCTCTGTAATCTGATAAAATAAATCTTCATGGTGTAAGTGTATTTTGGTTTATGAGACAATGTGTGGGTATTTTGTGAAAATTATGTTTGTGAAATTGTGTAATTTTAGTGAAAGCGCATTTTTGATTGTCTAAATGCTTAAGCATTTTGATATATTTGTGCAAAATACCGTACTTTGTGTAAATGTCATACTCTGAGTGTCCATGCAATATTGTGTAAATGCTACATTTTCATGTCCAACTGACATATTTTTGAATGTAAATGTTATATTTTTGTCTATAAATGACATATTTTTGTGTGATGGCATATTTTGAGTGTAAATAATATATTTTGTGCATAAATGGCATATTTGGTGTGTAGATGCTGTATTTTCTGTATGCATGGCATAAATTGCATCTGATTAATGGGGAAATGGTGGCAAAAAACTAGGCTATTCTCTGAATGTATAGGTTGTGGAATATGAGTAGGTATGTATGCTTGTATTTGCGACTGTTGGTTTAGAAACAAGTTACCTGATTTGCCTAGCAAGACTAGGATTTTTTGAGGTGTAGAAATGATTAGCCTATGAATATAGTGGCTAACATCCAGCTGAGTTGCTAGATGGATGAATTGAGGTGCGACATTTGGATATCTATTTGATGGATGTGAGGACAGTTGACTAGCCTATGAACACCGCCACTAATCCGCTGTACTGCCAGATGTGTGGTAACTACTTGTGGATTATAGTAGAATATCTAGCTATAGGGTTTCATAATTCCTGTTGTGTATAAAACTAGAATAAGAGCTATTTATTAAAACTATTATTGTAAACTAATACTTTAAGTGGGATCCCTTGGTTGTTTTAAGCATAGGGTGGACATGAATGAGATTGGGTGGAAATATATAGGAGCTGCCTCGTATGGGCCAATATGACCTCTGCAGTTACCTTTATTCTTATGTTCAGCTCACCTGCTATGCTGCCAGATGTACGATTCTGCTTAAATTGCAGTACGACATTTGGGCTTCTGTTATACATTTGAACTTATCACTGAATAATGATTACAGTTGTAGATGACTAAAATGTATATTCTTAGTCCTCTGATTAGGTTAGGTAGGGGATGGATAGTCTAGTCATTTTTGAATAATAACATTAAATACATATGCCAGTAGAACGCCAAAGGTCGCATTGGTTGTCTGGTGACGTCATACATAGTTGACCAGTCAGGTGCTGTAATACCTTGACACCTATGTGCTAATGGCCAGCAATACCTTATCCCTATACCTGAGGTCGCTTTTCACGATGTCACTAAACAACAACAATAACTGGTCTGTAGAATGTATTTGTTTACTATATATAATAAGTTAGGTTAGGAGGGTTAGTCTAGTCATTTTTTAATAATAATATCAAATACAGTACATATACAGTTAGGATGCTAAAGGTCGCATTGGTTGTCTGGTGACGTCATACATAGTTGACCAGTCAGGCGCTGTAATACCTTGACACCTATGTACTAATAGCCAGCAATACCTTGTCCCTATACCTGAGGTCGCTTTTCACGATGTCACTAAACATCAACAATAACTGGACTGTAGCATGTATTTGTTTGCTATATATAATAAGTTAGGTTAGGTTAGGTTAGGAAGGTTTGATAGGGTTTATGAATAACAGAAAATATAAGCAATGAGCGAAAATACGAGCTATTGTAGCTGAATATCAACTTTGATGAAGCACAGAGTATAGGTGAGGTATTAAGCCAGATTAAGAGTTCACACTTATGTGTGAACCTCCTGGGATCCGCATTTAGCGCGCCTCGCGCCGCAGAAGGCCTTATTTTAAAACATGAGAGGCTTGCTTTTACTGAATGAGTTTTTTTTATTTGTTATATGCCACAGTAAGGTGTGGGAGGTATGTTTTGAGCGAATGTGAGACGTGTATGCGGTTAAGGACAATATTGGTTTACTACTGAACGCGCATTGAAATCACCAATGCCCAGGGCTCTGTTTTTTCATATAAACGACTGATAGCAGTTTTTTCATTTTATTTTTTGCCCTATGCATAATAAACGATCCTTCAAGAAAGATCGTCAAAGCTAAAATTACATTATCTAGAAAGATGAAGAAGAAGAAATAGGGGTGACATGATAGAGGTGTGACTGAATGGTCATAGTAAAGGGGGATATTAATAACCTATTAAACGTATCAACATGAAACAGAACAGGAATAAATTGGATAAGTTTTACATTTATATTTAGGAAAAAAGACCTGGGTAAATACTGGTTCAGTTACAGGGATGAACGCTGAGATACATGGTAGTTCATGCTCTGTGTTGCTTCCCCTTTTTGCAATGGACGATAGTTGGAAGTAAATAGGAAATTTAAAATAGACTAGGATTGATGGTATTTTACATTAGGTTTCAGGACCACTGTTGTATCACAAAACACACGACTCATAGACCAGCTTTTTAATCACCTTGATCGTGCTTGTGCAGGAACGCTGAGCGGCTAGCTGGTGACGTCATTGACCATTGGCGATGCCGGGGTAACGGAATTTGGATGCGCCAGGGACCGGCATTTTAATCCCCTTGAGCTTAATGGTAGGGGTCATAGAGCGACTTGTAGAAAAAAATTAAAGAAAACCCCATGCGCCAATGACCGGCATGGAGAAAAAAATCGAGAAAACCCCTGCACCAATGACCGGCATGGGAAAAAAATTTGAGAAAACCCCATGCGCCAATGACCGGCATGGGAAAAAAATTGAGAAAACCCCATGCGCCAATGACAGGCATGGGAAAAAAATTAAGAAAACCCTTGCGCCAATGACCGGCATGGGAAAAAATTTGAGAAAACCCCATGCGCCAATGACCGGCATGGTGAAAAAAGTTTGTAAAACCCCTGCGCCAATGACAGGCATGGAGAAAAAAGTTTGTAAAACCTGTGCGCCAATGACAGGCATGGAGAAAAAAGTTTGTAAAACCCCTGCGCCAATGACCGGCATGGGAAAAAAAGTTCGTAAAACCCCTGCGCCGATGACCGGCATGGAGAAAAAATTCGAGAAAACCCCTGTGCCAATGACCGGCATGGAGAAAAAATTCGAGAAAACCCCTGCGCCAATGACCGGCATGGGAAAAAAGCAAAATTGCCGGTCATTGGGCCCTTTTCCACTACTAAATTGAGCTGTGTCGATTGATCTGTGTTTGAATTTAAATATTTCGCTAGTGTTTTTTGTTTTTGTTTTGAAAACACGAAAATGGACAACACGTTTATTTCGCAGCTCCAAATGTGCAACAAACAGCTGCGAATCCACCGGCTACAGCGTTAACTGTTTTTTTTCACATAATGTCAAAATGACGTATTTGCGAAAACAATGCTATATTTGGAAGTGCCTACGTATTACTCATGGAATGCCAGTAGCAAATAATGTGAACGGATGAATGCTTCTTTCTTCACATTCTGTTGGTAAATGTGCTCGGTCCAACGTCTTTCCAGCAATTGAGATTTGTCAACTGTGTAACACATGCCACTTCCCGTAGTGCATGTCAAACTCTGAATTTATTGGATATCGACCGGCACTGGGATGTATGCATTAATGACGTGTCCAACACGTCACATCCAAATAAAATTCGTGTATTGTTTGCAATCATATTGACCACCGGCTCTCTGTTATCTCCAACAGAGTTATGGGAGAAATATAAATTGCACATGGCTGAAGATATTATCCGTCGAATATGCAAGGCAAATTCAAATATGAACATGGATTTTACAGCAAAAATCTACAACAAAGCGTTCATAATGATTGAAGACGTGTGCTTAGAAATCGCGAACAAATTTCTCAATCAATTGGAAATGCAATCACCGAATCGATCTACTGCTGCTTCGTTTGATGTAGAATTGCGTTGTGAACAAAATTACAGCATGGGTGATCTATTGTCGTATGTTTAATCAAATATTCCTAGGCTAACGCTTGAGCGAAAAGGCATTAACAATCAAATAATTCAAACTGTCAATAACGGGCTTGGAGAAATCTTCTTAGATGCGCCAGAAGGAACTGTAAAACCTTCCTAATTATATTGATTCTGGCAGCATTTCGATCCCAAAATGACATAACCTTAGCTCTTGCATCATCCGGAATTGCTCTGACATTGCTAACAGGTGGAAGAACTGCTACTTCGGCTTTGAAATCGCCATTGAACATGCAATTCATTGAAACTCCCACGTGCAACATTTCCAAAGCATCCAGCATGGGAAAAGTATTCCAGAAATGCAAACATATTGTTTGGGATGAATGCACAATGCCCCACAAAAAATCGCTCGAGGCTCTTGATCGATCATTGCAAGATTTGCGTAGAAAAATCAGACCATTTGGGAACGCAATAATATTGCTTGCAGTAGATTTCAGGCAAATATTACTTGTAATTCCTCAGTCGACACCAGCGGACCAAATAAATGTTTGCCTGAAATACTCTACTTTGTGGCACCATGTAAAGACATTTAAATTAACTACAAATATGCGTGTAGTTATGTTGCTACTGAAAAACGATCCATCAGCTGAGATATTCTCACATCAATTTCTGGAGATAGGGAACGTAAACGTGCCGGTTGATCTGACCTCAGGACGAATTTCATTGCCTCATAAATTCTGCAATTTAATGATGTCCAAAGAAGAACTGGTTGAAAAAGTATTTCCCAATATTCAAACCAATTATAAGAATCACGACTGGCTAAGTGAACGAGCTATTCTTGTGGCCAAGAACAAAACGTCTAAGAACTTAAGAACATTCAAGCGAGGCAATCATATACAAGTTCGTCGACACTGTTGTGGAAGTAGATAAAGCAGTTAATTATCCAAATCTTTTTTAATTCACTCGATCTGCCAGGGATACCATCACACGTACGGCAATTGAAAATCGGCTTGTCAATTATCATGTTGCGAAATATCAACCAGCCAAAACTTTGCAACGCCACGCGCCTTGCAGTAAAAAAATTAATCAGCAACGTCGTAGAAGCAACAATCTTGACAGGACCTTTCAAAGGTGAAGATGTCCTCATTCCTCGCATTCCTATGATTCCAACAGAAATGTCATTTCAATTTAAAAGATTGTAATTTCCAATTCGATTGGCGTTTGCAATCACTGTCAACAAAGCTCAGGGCCAATCTTTAAAATTCTGCAGTTTATATCTAGACATGGATTGCTTCTCTCATGGACAATTATATGTTGCGTGTTATATAGTCGGCAAACCAGACAATCTCTATATCTCCACAGACAATGGAACAACAAAACCACAATGTATACCCACAAGCATTGTGAAATTAAACATATTAGAAACGTGCGCTTTTTTTTTTCTTTCTTTGCCATTTAACCAGACTGAGCCACAGCAACGCGTGGCGGGTACTGCTAGTATATAAATACAAATGGAAATGTTCGTTTGTTCAAAATAGCTAATCTCCGAAAGTACTTCACCGATTGCTTTGAAATTTTCACACAACGTTCCATTCACATCCAAGCATGTTTTTATATACATTCTATATTGATGTCACGTCTGTGACGATAAAAAAACATGCGTATTCTTAAAAACTGTGTTTTTCATGTGAGGGAAATCTTTGAAACCTCTTTACCGATTGCTTTGAAATTTTGACACAATGTTGCATTCGAATAGGCGTGTATTTTTATATATCTACTATATACATGCCTCACCTGTGACCGGAAAAAACATGCTATTTTTGAAAAACAGCGCCATCTGCTGGACGTTACGGCAACACACGCTGTAATCTCCGAAAGCTCTTCATCAATTGCTTTGAAATTTTGACACAACGTTGCATTCGAATAGGCGCATCATTTTATATACCTACTATATAGATTTCACCCCTGTGCCAGGTAAAAACCTGCGTTTTTGAAAAACAGCACCATCTGTTGCACATTATAGCAACATGAACGCTATATTAAATATATCACGAATTCCATTTGAATGTTTCTGATTGCATTGATAAATTTTATTTTCATAGATTTCGATTTCTTTTATTTCTAATGAATTATTTTGTGTGACATTGTGTTGGAATTGAGCTGTGTTGTTTACCATACCGTTCATTTCGCAAGTATAAGTATAGATCCCACACCTGTTACAGGAGAAACTATGCTTTCAATGTTTCTGATTGCATTGTTAAATCGAATTTTCTTAGATTTTGATTTTTTTCATTTTGATTTAATTATTTTGTGTGAATTGTGTTAGAATTGAGCTGTGTTGTTTTTCCAGACCATTAATTGCGTGATAATAGTTTATTTTTATATTTTTTTCATATTTTCATTTCATTTTTTTTAACTGTTTTTCTTATATTGCAATGATAGGAACATCAGATCACTTGATGTTCCCAATTTTCTGATGGAAACATCAGATTATTTGGGAAGGCATCGGATGAGGGAGTGGGGAATGGTGGGGATGATGAGGTGACGGAAGTGAGAGATGGTGCGGAGGACGAGGGGACAAGGGAGGGGTAATGGTGGGGAAGGATGAGGGGACGGGGGAGTTTGGGATGGTGGGGACGAGCGGATGGGGAAATGAAGAATGGTGGGGAGGACATAGGGACTGGGGAGTGGGGCATGGTGGGGAGAACAAAGGGACAGTGGAGTAGGGCATGGGGGAGTGGGGAATGATGGGGAGGACGAGGGGAATGGTTGGGAAGCCGAGGAGACGGGTGAGGGGAAAATGATGAGGAGGACTGGGGGACATGGTAGGTTGCTGTGGCCGAGTACTGCTAGTCCTAAGAATAAGAACCCCACAACGAACGCTCACCGCTCCTGAGGACTCTGCCGCCCCTCCAGTTTTGTTACCTGCTCCTTGAGCCCACGGCTGCCCACAGATGATGTAGCATCCCCAGAAGGCAGCTAAGTACACAGTGACCCAAATGTGATTGAAACAAACGACAAGACCAACCCATGTTATCCCATTTCGACCTCATTAGTGTTGCTCCCTGGAGGAAGTTGTTCCCAACGTTCCTAATAATAATAATAATATTTTATTCAGGAAAAGTACATACATAGATGCAAAGTTACAAACATAGTGTTGGATTTATAGATAGAGCTAGTATATACAATACCTAAAGCCACTAATACGCATAGCGTTTCCAGGAAGGTGTAGGGGAAAAACACTTAGACTAAAACTTAATAGTAATTGGGAGAAAAGTATAAATTGTGTTGAAAAAAAGGAATAAAAAAATGAAGAAAAGGGGGAACATGGAAAAAATCCGCAATTGTACAAGTTGGTCACCAAACAGCATTGTTTAGAATAGCAAGACATGGGTTGACATTTAGAGACTAAGGTAGGTTACATTCAGCTAATTAGGTAGTAGTTAGTTCAACTCTTAAACTGGTCGAGAGAGGTACAGCCTTTGGCATGATTAGGGAGGTCATTCCACATGCTGGGTCCCTTGAGTTGTCGAACATTTCTAGTTTGGTTAAGGCGCACTCTTGGAATATCAAATAGGTATTTGTTTCTGGTGTGGTGCTCATGGGTTCTGAACAACCTTCTAAGAAGTTTTTATGGCCAGGATTGACATTACAGTTCAGAGTTTTAAATATATAGAGTACACATGAGAGGATGTGCAGTGACTTAATATCTTACATATTCAAAGATTTAAGTAAGGGTACCGAGTGCTGTCTGGGGCCAGAGTTAGATATTGTTCTAATAGCAGCTTTATGTTGAGTAATTAGAGGACGTAAATGATTTTGGGTAGTAGAACCCCAAGCACAAATACCATAATTGAGATAAGGATAGATGAGAGAGTAATAGAGCGTCACCTGGGCAGGGCGAGGTACATAATATCTGATCTTAGAGAGAATGTCACCAGTTTTAGAAACTTTTTTTGATATATTTAGAATGTGTCCCTGGAAATTCAGCTTGTTATCGTTGAAAACACCAATGAACTTGCCATCTACTCTGTTACTAATTTGGATATTGTTTATTCATAGATTAATTTGATTTGAGGATTTATTACCAAACAAAATATAGAAAGTTTTGTCAATGTTAAGGGTGAGTTTGTTTGCAGTTAGCCAAAGATGGACATTATTTAGTTCAGTATTCACTGTGACATTTAGAGCAAGAGGGTCAGGACTGGAGAAAATGAAGGTTGTGTCATCAGCAAATAGAATTGGTTTGAGGTGTTGAGAGGCATGTGGAATGTAATTAATAAATATGAGAAAGAGGAGAGGGCCAATTAGGCTGCCCTGATGAACACCAATGTTGATGGTTAGGGTTGGAAAAATGGAATTATTCACAGAAACATACTAGGGCCTGTCAGTAAGGTAAGACTGAAGATATTGGAGGGAGTGACCTCTGACTCCATAATGATGTATTTTAAGAAGAAGGTTTTGGTGATTGACAGTGTCAAAAAGCCTTACGTAGTAACAAGTAACCCAACAGGGAACTCATTTTTATCAAGAGCCGCATGTATCAAGTTAATCATACTAATTAGTGCATCAGTAGTGCTCGTTTTGGGTCTGAAGCCATATTGGCAATAGCTATGTATATTGTGTTTGGGTAGATTAGAGTAAAGCTGCTTGTAGATTTTTTTAGCTTTTCAAATATTTTTAACAAGTTTGGCAGAATTGATATAGGTCTGAAGTTGTTGACATCAGTGGCATCGCCACATTTATGGACTGGGGTTACTCTCTCTCTTTTTTTTAGAATATCTGGAAAGGTTTGGAGTTCACGTTACTTGTTTAAGAGCAATGCAATGACAGGAGCTAAAAATCTGGAGTTTTTTTTGTAAATTAGAGTTGGTATCTCAGCAAGGGCATTAGACTTTGTTTTAAAGGAAAGAATTATCTCATTAACATCAGTGGAGTTAGCAGGCATTAGGTACAGAGACTCTGGATAGTTACCTGTAAGGTAGTCCTTGACATTAGTACGGGAGGATGGAATATCATTTGTAAGGGATGTCCCATGAATGAGAAGAACCTATTGAATTCAATAGCAGTATCAGAGGCTGAAAGCAAACCGTTGTTATTGGATAGGAGTATTGGTTTTTTATTTAAAAAAAAAATTTGAACACAATATATTGCAAATAGTGCTCCATGTTTTTTAATGTTGCCCTTAATTTGGGTGAATTTATTTTCGTAGTATTTTATTTTGGCTCTCCTAATTATTTTAGACAGCATTGATGAGTAAATCTTTGAAAATTCTTTGGAGACGACTCCTAACCTATAGTTCTTCTCAAGGTCATGTTTTTTTTATTAATAGATTTAAGTATTCCCTTTGTAAACCATGGATTGTTTAGCCTTTTAGTTGTGACTTGTTTCGTTAGCATAGGACAGTGGGTGTTATAAAGACTGAGAGTTTTCATAAGAAATGTTTGCACTGCTAGGTTGATGTTCTCTATGTTGCCTAATTCGGTCTCCTAGTTCAGCAATAAAATGAGTTAAAATTTTATTGCTGCATCAGCAGCAATAAAATTGCCTATAGAAGTTTCATTGTGCAGCATAAAACTTATCTTCCTTGTATCTAGAGGGGGTTTGTTAATGTTGGTTAGGAGAAATTTGGGGTAATGGTCTGTGGTTCTGTCAATGATTATCCCTGAAGTAAGTGGAGAGGTTATGTTACCAGATGTGGTTAGGAGCCGTGACAGTACTATCAGTGATTCTAGTAGGTGTAGAGATTAAGGGTATGAGGAAGCAGGAATTCATACAGTTGAGGAAACTAGCATTGTTACCACATCGACGAGTCTTCCCCATTTACATGCCTACATTTATCCTGCTACCATGCATACCATAGGAGCCGGTCGGCCGAGCGGACAGCACGCTGGACTTGTGATCCTGTGGTCCCGCGTTCGATCTTGGGCGCCGGAGAGAAACAATGGGCAGAGTTTCTTTCATCCTATGCCCCTGTTACCTAGCAGTAAAATAGGTACCTGGGTGTTAGTCAGCTGTCACGGGCTGCTTCCTGGGGGTGGAGGCCTGGTCGAGGACCAGGCCGCAGGGACACTAAAGCCCCGAAATCTTCTCAAGATAACCTCAAGATCTCAAGAAGATAACCAACACCAAGCCCAGTAAGGCCACTAAGAAAGATAGCACACCTATCAGGATTAACCCAACTAGCTAGGCCAGCAACAGGAATTGTGCGGTTGTCTCCCCGACTCTTCCCCTTGACAACAAAAACAAACCATCACAGCTGGGTGGAGCGACGTCATCGGCGTCTCCGACACGGACCATGCAACAATTATTTAACCATATGGAGCAACTTAAACGAGCTGCCGCAACTTGTTCCGATTTCAAGCGCTTCGCTGATAATCCATAAATCAAGTTATTAACCCAGATACATGAATACCAAATATCAGTAATCGAAGAGCAGTCAGCCATAATAATGAACCTACAAGGTGAAGCTATAGTCATGCTCAAGAATAATCAAGATCTGTGTACCAAAGTCGGCCTCCTGGAACTGGAATTAAGCTCTCTTAAGAACACAGTAACTAACTTTCAACCAGCAGAAATCACTAGAAAACAGGAAGAAATGTTACAAAAGTTTGAGAACCATCTTAACACCCTACAACAGCAACACACTGTTGCCCAAGACGAATCAGACCAACATAAGCTCCTTGATTCTGTCATTATCTCCTCACATGAGATAATGTGATAATGAGATAATGATATCCCCAGGAAACCGACGGAGAAGACTGTGCTGCCATCCTGATCCGGTAATTGCATAGTAAGATGAAGTATTCAATTCAAGCAAGAAACATCAAATCAGCTTATAGAGTGGGTACCAAATCATCTGGTGAAAATAACAGAAAAACTCGTGTGAAATTAGATAGCTGCTCCTGCAAGTCAGACCTTAGCAAAGGTGTAGTCTCTAGTCAAACCTCTGTTTATGTGAATGAATGTCTGACCAGGATCACACAAAGTCTCTTCTTTGAACTGCGTGGAGTCCGTAAAAATTCCATTGGATCAATTAAACTTTGTTTTGTGCGAGATGGTAAAATTCTAGCTAAGAAGACTGACGCTGGGAAAACTTATGAAATAAACACTAAAGGCACACCTCAGGTCTTTCCTCGATGACTGTGGGATAACAGCCGAATAATCAGATTATAAATTATATATTTATTATTTATTTATATGTATACAAGAAGGTACATTGGGGTTGTGAGGAAACATAGCATGGTGTTAACATTTTTGTAAAGCCACTATTACGCGCAGCATTTCGGGCAGGTCCTTAATCTAACATATTATTTTAAGTATGTAAATTCTAGCAAAATTTATAAAGTGATAACATGTACATTGTAAGGGAAAAAATGAGATGAGGGAGATTAATAGGTATATTAAAGCACATCGGTAGCTCTGATTGATTGCATTGACAGCTTGAATGGTAATTTAACAAAGATTAATAAAGATTAATAGTTTCTTCTAATAACCAAAGTGTGCTATAGCTCTGCCTTTCCTTTCAAAAGGTTTTTAATTTTATCATTTTAAATTATTTTTTTTCCTTCTTTCTTGTTTAACCAACTATTTTGTTTATTGTTCATTTCCTCATTTGCAACTTAATGCATTATTATTTTGATCCTACTGTCTCAATACAGTAACCTTTTTATTACTTCACTTGTTTCTATTATATATGTGTATTTTAGTTAGTTTAGTTCGTTTATTATGCACCCCATACCCATCTTGATGGTGGTAGTGGAAAGGGTTAGAGGCACATAATGGGCTCAGGGACTGAACCCCACAATTCATTTAGCTAAGCAAGTTACAATCTTGATGAGCTAGTTACAAAATTCAGTAGAAGTCGTCACATCATCAATGGGCTCGAGATCGACCACAAGTACAGTTTCTAAATTAAGCAACTGACATATGTGGAGAGCTAGTGTCACAATTGATATGTTTGTCCTGCACACCGCCCCCCATCCAGTGGGCAGCGGTGGATAGGTTACAATCACTTAATTACTACCTACAGTTAGCAAACTGGGAATATTTGGCTAAAATTTCTAGTAGCAGAACATTTAGAATGAAATATTTACACATTGCTGGAACATTTGTTATAGAATTGTCTCTGAATTCACGTATCTTTTCGCACTTTATCACATAGTAACGAAGGGTGTGCGAATAATTTTGTTGACACAGTTTACATTTGGTCAGGTCTACATCAGCAGATAATGAGAATTCCCAGAGATACTTTTAATAGAGTCTAAATCGAGCAGTAGTAACATCTAGAAGTCTGCTGATTTTATTGGATGAACCATAGATGTGTGGCTTCTCTTGCATGATAGTATGATGATACATGGAATTACTGGTTTCGATTTCACTATGCCTCAGATCTACAAGATTTTGTTGAAGTTCTCGGTGTACTGCTGCTCTAAAATTGTTCATTGACAATCCAAAGTTACACTGAACGTCTCCTTTAAAGGCAGATTCTTTGGCTAACTCATCAACTCTATCATGCATTCGGAGGCCAACATGGGATGGAGACCAAATAAAATGGACTCTGTTACCATCCTTATTAAGTTTGTTGTATTTGTGTCTAGCTTCGAACACGAGCATGTTACAGTTATGTCTTAAAGAGTTGAGAGCATTTAAAGATGATAAAGAGTCACTTACAATTAATGCATCAAGTTTGGAGACTTGTACACATTTCAGTGCTAGGAACGAGGCAAATAGTTCGGTCTGAAGGGTAGAGGCCCAGTTGTTTATACGGACTCCCCACTCAAAGTATAAGTCATCGCCCATTGTCAGGACAACTGCACTTCCAGCTGCACCCGTGGTGCGGTGTAGGAAACCATCAGTGTATATGATTTGAGAGAGAGAATGCTCTGTGGACAGAGCATCAATATGGCTTTAAGGCGTTGAACTTTGCCTTAAGACGAAGCTTGGGCTGATCTCTAACATGTTTCTTGGGTGGAAAAGGAGGGATTGAAATTGGAAAGGGTGTAATCTCCCACGGTGCAGGAAAGTGCCGTTGTTGTCTCTCTTGGTACAAATTATAAATCTGATATATTATGAGTTTAGTTCCAGTTTTAGTTGTCCATCTGGAACAATACTGACCTTCAATAAAGAAATTCTGGAGGGCTTCTGTGCAAGGGTTAGGATGAGTTAGCTATTTTTAAACCAATTTGCCAGTTAATTTCAGTAACACGATCAACAACGCTCGGAATATTAAGTTCCTTTCTCATGTTAAGTATCTTTGTGGTACGAGGGCACCTCAAGGCTTCGTTCTGCAATTTTTCAAGCCCTACAAGCTTTCTTTCAGGCATCAAAACAAACACAGGTGCAGCATAATCCACTAAAGATCTGATGTATGCAAGGTACATCATTTTGACAATTCTGACATTGGCACCATAGCCTGAGTGATAACCTGCAACAGTCTTGAGAGCTTGGAGCCTCTCTTTATACTGACGACAGAGTCTGAATACAACAGGACCATACAGTGGCACCTGAAGGCCAAGATATTTGAATCTGTTTATATAGTCAAGCTGGGAGCCATCAGACAGTTGCATTTTGCGAACAGCTCCCTGGCTGGGTGGGCGCCGATTTAGTATTTTTTTTTCTCTGCTGAGATAACTAAACCTAGGTCCTGACATGAGTATAATACAGAGTTAAGAGTGTTCTGCGTGTTAGCATACCCAGTGGTGTGTATCATTATATCATCAGCATAGCTGATGATGTGGACGTTGGGTTTGCTCGATACAAAGTTTAACAGTGTGTTTATTAAGATATTATATAAGGTAGGACTGAGAACACCTCCCTGTGGGGTACCTAGTTCGAAGTCTCCTGTTACACTCCTATGCCTCTGGAAAAATACAGATGACTTCCTGTTGGATAAGTAACCCCTGATCCAACAAAGAAGCCGTCCACCAATATTCATTCTTGCAAGCTAACTCAAGATAACATGTCGATTTGCAATATCAAAGGCAGACCTGAGATCCAGGAAGGTGGTAAATGACTTTTCAGTGTGCAGGGTAAGAAAGGTGGTGATGCAATGATGCACACTCCTTCCATGCAAGAAGCCATATATCTGGGAGGATAGCATGATTCTTATTCTCTGGAGAAGACGGTTAAGGACCATTCTCTCGAATGTTTTGCAAATGCAGCTAGTAAGGGAAATTGGATAGAAAGCATTCTCTTGATTTGTCTTGGGAATTTGGAATGATTATACTGTTGGTCCAAGAGATAGGTAGTTCCCCAGTAACATAGCTCATATTATACAGCTCAAGTAGGGGATTTCCTGGTACTAAAGGGAGCAGACGCAATATGTCATAAGTGATACCATCTTCATCGGGGAATGTGGCTTTGCCTTTGTTTAGGGCCGCGAGTAATTCAAACTCAGTAAATGGCACGTTGCATTCATCTCCCTTAAGGAGTATAAAGTCAACGAGCTTTTCTCGATCTCTGTAACCAGCATTTAATCTGAACTGTGTGTCTGGGGTAAGATTATTGAAGCTAGAGGTGGTTGCCCAAGCATCGACTAACTCGTTTGATCTGTGTAGAGGGTGAGGGTGTGACACTTGGCCGATCGTATCGTCTATAATTCTTTTAATATCCTTCCATGCCTGGCTAAGGGAGGGGGGGGTGAGAGTTAAGACTATTAACAAAAGTTTCCCAGTTATCTTGCCTGAGCTCTGTCATGCGCTCCCTCGCCTTGACTAGGGTTTTCTGAAAGAACTTGAGCATTGCTGGTGTACGTGTTTCCCTATATTCAAGTCCAACTCTTCTGGCAGTGCGTTTCAAAGTACGCAGTTTGGGGTCATTTTAATAGGCATGGTGTTTATTATTTTTCATATCGTTCCGACTATTGGATGGTGCAGGGGGGCCGACCTAAAGGGTCAGCATCTGAATGTTCTGTACTAGACCGTCATTAAATGTTTGGAGTGTGGAGGGATCATAAGTGCTGTACCACTCACATAAGCAACAAAGTCTTCACGTCGAGCAGGAGGAACACTGAGCCGTTTGCGTTTGAAAGTCCCATCGGGCAGGATGGTATTTCCTATACATAGAGTAGTCAATCTAGGGTGATGATCTGACAACAAATCTGTTACAATAGATGATGTGCACCAGACGTGACAGACGTTGAGACCAACACAGAGGTCTAGAATGCCTCCACAAATATGCGAGAGTTCAAGGTCGCCCACAATCTGCACATCTTGGTGACTATTTAGTAGCGACAGCAGTTGATTCCCATTACCGTTACTGAAGCGAGAGCCACCAATGACCTTGTGTCTAGCATTGTGGTCACCAAGAATGATTGTGGGCTCTGCTTAAACGCAGGCTGGAAGATCAATATAATTTAACTTTCCTGCTGGAGCATATAGATTAAATACATTGAGGAAAGAGTTGCCCACATAGATCCTTACTCCATGATACTGTTGACCGGCAGTTTGTTTTTTCTGGCAGTTGATGGGTAGGGATTGTTTGATGTATAGAATGCAAGAGTTACTGGATCTGAGGTTGTAAGAAATATATAAGGGCAATTTCGGGGGTGAGGATCTTGCGGGAACTCTGCACTCCTGGAGACATGCAATATCGATGTGTTCAGTTGTTGCTTTGTGATGTAAATCTGAGAACCTTTTATTGAGGGATGCAATGTTCCAGCTAAGGATGGGTAACTTAGCTAATTTGTGCATTTACAGTAATCATTATACAGATTGATATTATTAGTCCACTTAAAATATATATTATATATTTCACTGCGATATAAGTCCAGGAACATTTCTTAGCTTATTACCAATGTTGCCAATTAAAACCAATAATTACCAATTATTACCAATATTACATTTGCCTCCCATTGTCTAATACAATTTGTCTGTCATTTTCATCTATAGAGTCGTTTTGAACATACCTTAACACAGCTTGGGCAGTTAACCTGTGTGGAAGGGCTCCATTACACAATGTTTCAAGATCACTTGAAATTTTATCTGATTGGCAAGCGAACACATGTTTTGAGGGTTCAGGGGTGGAAGGGGAAGGTTAGGCAGTCATTGCTTAAAAGTTCCGTCATACTCGTGACCATCATCGCAATATCGCTGGTGGATTTTCTCTCATGTTGGAGTTGCTCTTGCAGCCGCTCCGTCTCCTGCTGTGACTGCTGCTGGTGTTCCTGCAACCGGTCACGAAGGGCAACTACTGCTTGAACAGTGGAGCGACCCAAGGGCGAGGTGACAGGGAGGCTGAGGTTGCGATCTGTCCCATTTTGATTCAGTTCCTTATCCCCCATTTCCAGTTGACTGTGGTGTGCAGCTGTGGGTGGTCCCCTCACAGTAGGTGACATTATCCCAGAACCGGGGAGTGACCACTGTACATCAGGGGCAGGTTCACCACTGGCAGAACCGGGGAGTGGCCACTCTACATCAGGGGCAGGTTCACCACTGGCAGAACCGGGGAGTGGCCACTCTACATCAGGGGCAGGTCCACCACTGGCAGAACCGGGGAGTGACCACTACATCAGGGGCAGGTCCACCACTGGCATAACCGAGGAGTGACCACTCTACATTAGGGGCAGGTCCACCACTGGCATAACCGAGGAGTGGCCACTCTATATCAGGGGCAGGTCCACCACTGCATAACCGGGGAGTGGCCACTCTACATCAGGGGCAGGTCCACCACTGGCAGAACCGGGGAGTGGCCACTCAACATCAGGGGTAGGCCCACCACTGGCAGAAGATGCAGCACGTGGTGCTTGAGGGGTGGCTGGGGTGATGGCCCGAGTCTTCGGTCTGGCACCTGTCACCTTGTGCACTTCGAAATTACCAAGTGTTGAGTTTTGTAGTCAGCTTGAGTGAATATCACCTCCAGATGGCTTTGAACAGCGAGTGGTGCTGGTGCCAGCACTTGGCAACTGCTCTTCATGGTGGTGTGGACGGGAAGGCGAGTGCGGTGTCAACACCTGCTTGATACCTGGTTGATGGGGTTCTGGGAGTTCTTCTACTCCCCAAGCCCGGCCCGGGGCCAGACTTGACTTGTGACAGTTTGGTCCACCAGGCTGTTGCACGGAGCGGCCCGCAGGCCCACATACCCACCACAGCCCGGTTGGTCCGGCACTCCTTGAAGGAAACAATCTAATTTCCTCTTGAAGATGTCCACGGTTGTTCCTGTAATATTTCTGATGCTCGCTGGTGGGACGTTGAACAACCTCTGATGTTCATACAGTGTTCTCTGATTGTGCCCATGGCATCTCTGCTCTTCACTGGTTCTATTCTGCATTTTCTTCCATGTCGTTCACTCCAGTACGTGGTTATTTTACTGTGCAGATTTGGGACCTGTCCCTCCGGTATTTTCCATGTGTATATTATTTGGTATCTCTCTCGCCTCCTTTCTAGTGAGGCAGGTTCCTGGCACTTGACGGGCAGCATCAGGTTGAACAGAAACCTGTCGTCTGGCCCCGTGGTGCTCTTGGTGATTGGCAGATGTAGAAGTATTTGGTATCCAGCTGCTACGAACACTACGTTCAGGTGGTTCTGCACACGAATTAGAGCCGGCAGCAGTACCTGGCAACCTCTCTCTCGGGTGGGCGCGGCCGGGCACCTGACGGAAAACAGCTGGTCGTTTGACACAGTCAAGGTGCTAGGCTTGAACACCACTCCTGCCACAGTCAAGGATGCTAGGCTTGAACACCACTCCTGCCACAGTCAAGGTGCTAGGCTTGAACACCATTCCTGCCACAGTCAAGGTGCTAGGCTTGAACACCACTCCTGCCACAGTCAAGGTGCTAGGCTTGAACACCACTCCTGCCACAGTCAAGGTGCTAGGCTTGAACACCACTCCTGCCACACTCAAGGTGCCGTGCTTGAACACCGCTCCTGCCATACTTTATGGCAGGAGCGGTGTACTACTCCAAGCTTGTACTAAAGAGGCACCCTTCTTGAGCCTGGATGGTCACATGTATAAGCAAGTAGATGGGGTCGCCATGGGTTCTCCCTAGGTGTCCTGTTTGCGAACTTCTACATGGGTACCATCGAGCAAAAAGTCTTAGTCGACATGAACTTGAAACCGGCCATATACTGCAGGTATGTTGACGACATTTTTACACAGGTACCTGATGTCAGACATCTGTAGGAGCTGAAGGAGGCATTTGAGCAGAATTCTGTGTTGCGTTTCACTTACGAGATGGAGAAGGATGGGAAGCTGCCCTTTCTAGATGTAACAGTCATGGAAAGGAGCGGAGGTTTCCACACTGCAGTCTACACTAAGGAAACAAACATAGGAATGTGCCTAAATGCCAACAGTGACTGCCCAGACAGGTACAAGAGTAGTGTTGTTAACGCTTATGTCGACCGTGCTCTCAGCCACAGCTCAGGATGGAAGCAAGTCGACGAAGAACTCTGTAGGGTAAGGCAGGTCCTAGTCAACAACGGCTTCTCCAATGGTTTTGTTGAAGACATCATAAGAAGGAAAGTGAAACGCCATGCAACCTCAGAAGAGACAACTAACACAACACCTATACCCCCTTTGAGAGTATTTTACAGGAACTACTTTTCCACAGCCCATAAAACAGAGGAAAGGGTCCTGAAAGATATTGTTAATAGAAACGTTATCCCTACAGACAAAAATCAGAGGATACAACTGACGATTTACTATAAAACCAGAAAAACGGCCAGCCTACTCATGAGAAACTCTCCAGACACAAAACAGAACGCATTAAAAGAGACTAACGTCGTCTATGCCTTCTAATGCCCTCTTGGGGACTGTAAGCTCCAAAAAACCCAGTATATAGGCAAGACAACAACATCTCTTTCTAGGCGTTTAACGATGCATAAGCAACAGGGCTCCATTAAGGAACATATAATCTCTTCCCACAACCAAACCATCGCCAGAGCAATCCTAGTAAACAACACAGAAATCATCGATAGATACAGCGATAGCAGGCGGCTTGACGTTTGCGAGGCACTACACATCAGGAAGTCGGCACCAGCAATCAACAGCCAATTAATGCACAACTATATTCTACCCACCTCAAGACTCCGCTCCAATATAGAAGCATCAAGAAATATGGACCAATAGGCTTTCTACAATCACTTCTATTCAATATCCATTGTTTCATGTTCTGTCTTGTGTTGATGAAATTAATACCCTATTAATACTTTTGTTCTGTCTTGTGTTGATGAAATTAATACCCTATTAATGCCACATCTTGTTCTGTCTTGTGTTAATGCCACATCACCCCTTCCACCTCACTGAAATGTAGATATAAAATCGGAGATGCGTAAGTTCTATTCAGTTGTGTATTTGTGAACTAAAGTCTTTGAAAATGTAATAAGTTTTACGAAACGCGCTCGTGTCGCGTCAGACTAGAAATAAAAATGAATTTTGGAGAATTGATTTTTGATTTACCTCCAACAGTGAAAAGAAATGTACGAAAGACTGAGAAAATTCGTGTTAGAATTATTAATCTTACTTTTTCAGGCATATTTAATAATATATATATATATATATATATATATATATATATATATATATATATATATATATATATATATATATATATATATATATATATATATATATATATATATATATATATATATACATTAAATATGACCGAAAAAGTAAGAATAATAATTCTAGCACGAATTTTCTCAATCTTTCGTACATTTCTTTTTACTGTTGGTGGTAAATCAAAAATCAATTCTCCAAAATTCATTTTTATTTCTAGTCTGACGCGACACTTGAGCGCATTTCGTAAAACTTATTACATTTTCAAAGACTTTAGTTTACACATACACAACTGAATAGAACTTACACATCTCCGATTTGTTTATATCTACATTTGAGTGAGGTGGATGGGGTGAGGTGGTATTTAATAGGGTATTAATTTCATCAACACAAGACAGAACACGAAACAATGGGTATTGAATAGAAGTGATTGTAGAAAGCCTATTGGTCCATATTTCTTGATGCTTCTATATTGGAGCGGAGTCTTGAGGTGGGTAGAATATAGTTGTGCATTAATTGGCTGTTGATTGCTGGTGTTGACTTCTTGATGTGTAGTGCCTCGCAAACGTCAAGCCGCCTGCTATCGCTGTATCTATCGATGATTTCTGTGTTGTTTACTAGGATTTCTCTGGCGATGGTTTGGTTGTGGGAAGAGATTATATGTTCCTTAATGGAGCCCTGTTGCTTATGCATCGTTAAACGCCTAGAAAGAGATGTTATTTTCTTGCCTATATACTGGGTTTTTTGGAGCTTACAGTCCCCAAGAGGGCATTTGAAGGCATAGACGATGTTGGTCTCTTTTAAAGCGTTCTGTTTTGTGTCTGGAGAGTTTCTCATGAGTAGGCTGGCCGTTTTTCTGGTTTTATAGTAAATCGTCAGTTGTATCCTCTGATTTTTGTCTGTAGGGATAACGTTTCTATTAACAATATCTTTCAGGACCATTTCCTTCGTTTTATGAGCTGTGGAAAAGAAGTTCCTGTAAAATAGTCTAATAGGGGGTATAGGTGTTGTGTTGGTTGTCTCTTCTGAGGTTGCATGGCGTTTCACTTTCCTTCTTATGATGTCTTCGACGAAACCATTGGAGAAGCCGTTGTTGACTAGGACCTGCCTTACCCTACAGAGTTCTTCGTCGACTTGCTTCCATTCTGAGCTGTGGCTGAGAGCACGGTCGACATATGCGTTAACAACACTCCTCTTGTACCTATCTGGGCAGTCGCTTTTGGCATTTAGGCACATTCCTATGTTCGTTTCCTTAGTGTAGACTGCAGTGTGGAAACCTCCGCTCTTTCCCATGACTGTTACATCTAGAAAGGGCAGCTTCCCATCCTTACATCTTTCTAGATGTAACAGTCATGGAAAAGAGCGGAGGTTTCCACACTGCAGTCTACACTAAGGAAACGAACATAGGAATGTGCCTAAATGCCAAAAGCGACTGCCCAGATAGGTACAAGAGGAGTGTTGTTAACGCATATGACGACCGTGCTCTCAGCCACAGCTCAGAATGGAAGCAAGTCGACGAAGAACTCTGTAGGGTAAGGCAGGTCCTAGTCAACAACGGCTTCTCCAATGGTTTCGTCGAAGACATCATAAGAAGGAAAGTGAAACGCCATGCAACCTCTGAAGAGACAACCAACACAACACCTATACCCCCTATTTATATAGGGCATATGTTTTTGTATTTTTGCTGATTTGTTAGTAAATAATAAAAGAAATATAAATTATTTGATTTTTTTACCCTTTCATTGGTTTTAATGTCAATTGAAAATATTAATATAATATAAAATAAAATATAATAAAAATAATATAATATAAAATAATATAATTTAATTTCAAGAAATTTAACTTTAAACACAAAGATGTGAAAAAGGTTCAGATTATAGGCTCAAACCTTTCATAAGAGATTCATATTGGTATATGAATGGATTATGGCCGTTAGGATTGAATCCGTTAGGATTCATGTTAGGATTGTAAAGTTGACACAACATCTCAAATTAGTGTTAGATACATAGGTTTTGGTTATAAGTTTTGGAAACCTATTTAGGTCCACACAAAATATCGTATCTGATATGATAAAACAAACGTTTCCAATCCTTTCAAATACTTTCCATATATGTTGTTGCAACTTTAAATTGTTTGCTGGGTTCACCAGTCTGCTTTGTAGAAGCTGTGAGCCATCCCCGGACGAACTCAGCTGAGTGAATGATTGCCTGCCTGAGGAGTTGCAGTAAAGGGATTCGCCGTATCTGGGGCTGGCTGGTGGAAGAGACCACCCACTGCAGTGCCGACCGAGGAGGGTGACCAGCAAGTCACACGAGGCTTCTGCCTAGGGCTCGCAACCCTAGTATTAGTCGAGGAGTGGCCTGATAGCGAAGCTGACTAGTACCTGCCAGCTACAGGCTGGACTGTGGTTGTAGGCCATCACGACGAGACACCGAGTGGGATTGTGATTTGGCTGGCCTGTGGCCAGGGTGGATTCATCGTGGGTTCTGAGCCACGGAAGAGGAGACCAGGAAAGGCTACCTACAGTGAGCATCGCCGATTGTCTAGTGTCTTCAGAAGACGACGAAGCTGTATATAATTGTGTAGTAATAAATCCCGTGTGTGACTTTTTTCATATGGTGGTGGGAAAATATATATATATATATATATATATATATATATATATATATATATATATATATATATATATATATATATATATATATATATATATATATATATATATATATATATATAAGGAATATACATATAACTTCGAATACTTGCGTATTTGTGTACCTCCCCCGTTGTTTTAATTTGCATTATGGAACACACCCCTTGAAAGCCTCTACTAGCTTGGAGCCGGATACCCAAACAACTATTACCATCAGAAAAAGAACCGGGTTGCGTCCCAGTAGGGCCGTAACATGTAGTTACCCCCATAGCCCAACACATGAGCTGTAGCTGACCCCACACCCCAACCTGTGAGCTGTAGCTAACCCCATACCCCAGCCCATGAACTGCAGTTGATCCCATACCCCATCTGTTACGAACCCGGATCCAGCGTCCGAGCAAGGAGCAGTGACAACCACGCCATCTGTGGGTCAGCTCCCGAAACCCCTGCCAAACGGACGACGACACCTAGTGAGGACAGCGTGTACTGGCCTCGAGGACCAGTGTCCAGTCTGGTTCAGCGCTCAACACCGCCGCTCCTGACCTCTGGTGAGGTGGTGCTCCGACGACAGCGCCATCTATGGACTGGATACGTCAGGTGTTAGTATCTGAGCCTGTGAGTGTGGTGTATTAGTTTCCCAGTTATTGATGACGTGTCTGTTTACAGAGTCGACCTGGGACTACTGTGATGGGAGTGGAGTCAGTCTACCCGAGGCAGCCAGTCTCCATACAGTGAAGTTTGCTGCAGCTGTTGTGACGTCGTCCCCCCCGGAAGAACACTGTGGTGTGTTAGCCTGCCATTGGAGTGGCAGTGAAAGGATTTACCCGGGACCGACTGTTGGAGACGATCATCCACTGGGGTATTGAGGACAGGAGGGTGATTTGTGATATCACACGAGACTCCTGTCTAGGGCGTATCCCTATTATCGTTCGTGGAGTGGCCGTACCAGCCTTGGTGGCTCAGTACCTGCCAGCAGACCTGCTGGACGTGTGGTTGACGGCCTCCACGACGGTGCCCCCAGTGGACCTGTGTTTTGGCTGACCTGTGGCCAGGGTAGGCTCGGCATTCTCAGAAGACACGTCTTGAGGCCACGAAGAAAGCACCGCGGACTCAGCACCTAGCTTCTTGATCAAGAGTCTTCAGCAGAAGACTAGATTGTGCATGATCCCCTTGTAAAGTGTTAATACCCCTCCCCCTTGTGTACTCTTTTATTCTATATATTTAATCGGTGATGGTGAACATTATAATATTAAGTTCTTAACTTTCTTTCCCTACTCCCTTTTAAGTTACTTGCGTCACGGATCTCATCCCTTGATAGCCACTACTGGCTTGGGAACGGATACATATATCTTCCTCTAACAACATCAGAGTGAGAACCCCGTTGCGTCCTGAGAGGGCCGTAACACCATCCCATGAGCTGCAATTGACCCCATACCTCAACTCGTGAGCTGTAGTTGACCCCATACCCCAATCTGTGAGCTGTAGCTGACCCCATACCCCAACCCGTGAGCTGTAGTTGACCCTATACCCCAATCTGTGAGCTGTAGTTGACAAAATACCCCAACCTGTGAGCTGAAGTTGACCCCGTACCCCAATCTGTGAGCTGTAGTTGACCCCATACCCCATGCTATGAGAAGTAGTGGACCCCCATACCCAAACCAGTGAGCTGTAGTGGACCCCATACCCAAACCTGTCACTATAGTTGACCCCATACCCCAACCCGTGAGCTGTAGTTGACCCCATTCCCCAACCAGTGACTGTAGTTGACCCCATACCCCAACCCGTGAGCTGTAGTTGACCCCATTCCCCAACACATGAGCTGTAGATGTCCCCATACCACAACCTGTGACTGTACGTGACCCCATACCCTAACCCATGAGCTGTAGTTGACCCCAAACCCCAACCCATGAACTGTAGTTTACTCCATATCCCAACCCATGAGTTTTACCTGACCCTATACTCCAACCCATGAGCTGTAGTTGACCCCATACCCCAACCCGTGAGATGTAGTTGACCCCATACCCTAACCCATGAGCTGTAGTTGACCCCATACCCCAACCTGTGAGCTGTAGTTGACCCCATACCCCAATCCATGAGCTGTAGTTGACCCCATTCCCCAACCCATGAGCTGTAGTTGACCCCATACCCCAACCCGTGAGATGTAGTTGACCCCATACCCTAACCCATGAGCTGTAGTTGACCCCATACCCCAACCTGGGAGCTATAGTTGTCTCCATACTCCATCGCATGAGCTGTCGTTGACCACAAACCCCAACCCGTGAGCTATATTTGACCCCATACCCAAACCTGTGACTGTTGGTGACCAGCATACCCCAAACCTTAAGCTGTAGTTGACCCCATACCCCAACCCATGAGCTGTAGTTAACCCCATACCCCAACCCAATAGCTGTAGTTGACCCCATACCCCATCCCATGAGCTGCAATTGACCCCATACGCCAAACCATGAGCTGTAGTTGACCCCATACCCCAACCTATGAGCTGTAGTTAACCCCACACCCCAACCCAATAGCTGTAGTTCACTCTTTACCCTATCCCATGAGCTGAAATTGACCACATACCCCAACCCGTGAGCTGTAGTTGACCCCCATACCCAAACCCGCTAGCTGTAGTTGACCCTATACCCTATTCCATAAGCTGTAGTTGACCCCATACCCCAATTTATGCGCTTGATTTGACCTCATCCCCAACCCATGAGCTGTAGATGACCCCATAACCCAACTCTTGAGCTGTAGTTGGCCTCATAGCCAATCTTATGTGCAGTGGTTGACCCTATACCGCAACCCGTGAGCTATATTTGACCCCATTCCCCAACCTGTGATTGTTGGTGACCCCAAACCCCAACCCGTGAGATAAAGGTAACCCCATTCCCCAATCTGTGAGCTGTAGTTGACCCCATAACCCAACCCGTGAGCTGTAGTTGACCCCATACATCAACTTGTGACTGCAGTTGACCCCATACCCGAACCTGTGAACTAAAGTTGACCCCATACCCCAACCCTTGCGCTGTAGTGGACCCCATACTCCAACTCATGAACTGCAGAGGACCCCATACCCCAATTCGTGAGCTATAGTTGACCCCATACCCCAACCCATGAGCTGTAATTGACCCCATACCCCAACCCATAAGCTGTAGTTGACCCCATACCCCAACCCATGAGCTGTAGTTGACCCCATACCCCAACCCATGAGCTGTAGTGGGACCAAGATCCATCCTGTGGGTTGTAGTGGACGCCATACCCATCCTGTACTCAACTAATTGTGATTGCAGGAGTTGAGCATGGGCTCTTTGGTCCCGCCTAGAGTACCGGACGCCATAGGCAGTACCGGATGGCAATGGGGGTATACCGCACCCCTTAGCCATCCTCCGGGCAGTACTTGTGGGAATATCCTAGCAGACATTTATTTATTTTTATTATATTTTTTGTTAACTTCAGTATTGAATTATGAATTTAAACGGACTGTATATTTTGATTCAGCCTGCCAGAATTTATCTGCACATAGTTTGAAGGGATATTTACAACTTATACCACAATGTGTGGATATATATTAAGTTGTAAATATTTACATCTAACTTTATATAAATTATAGCACCTATGGTGGTAATTAGACTACATTGGTTAATATACCTGTCATCTTATAATTATATTATTATACAATTAGGAATGTCTCAGCTGTGTGGTTGATATAGCCTGGTAGGCAGTGTTATAGTTGTTTCCTTCAACGTCTGTTGGGGTGTGGCACATGTGCTTCAGAGTGCCATGTAATGGCGGCCTAGCACTGTGGCGTCTGTGGACCAACAAGGGTAACTTGAAACATCACACTTTATATGGGCCAGCTCACCTTCTAATTATTCCAGCTCACGAATTACCTGCCGAAGGAATGGCTCCTTCAGCCGAACAAGTCTATGTGGGTGGGGACGAGGACAGGTTGACGAGTTTAGCAGTTACCAGGGAGGATGTTCTTAAACAAATAGTAAAACTCAAACCAAACAAATCCCCAGGGCCGGATGAAGTGTTTGCTAGGGTGCTTAAAGAATGCAAAGAGGAGCTTTGTGACCCACTGTCAACCATATTTAATAAATCAATAGAGTCAGGCAGAGTGCCAGAGTTTTGGAAAGTTGCTAATGTGATACCAGTTTTTAAGAAAGGAGATAGATCACTTGCGTCTAACTATCGACCAATTAGCCTAACGTCTATTGTGGGAAAGTTACTCGAATCTATAATAGCAAATAAAATTCGTCTTCATCTTGAAAAACATAAATTAATAATTGAGTCGCAACATGGTTTTATAAATGGCCGTTCATGTTTAACAAATTTGTTATCTTTTTATTCTAGCATTGTTGAGGCAGTTGATAGTGGTAAGGATTGCGATGTTGTATAAGAACATAAGAACATAAGAACAAAGGTAACTGCAGAAGGCCTATTGGCCCATACGAGGCAGCTCCTATTCTATAACCACCCAATCCCACTCATATACTTGTCCAACCCGTGCTTGAAACAATCGAGGGACCCCACCTCCACAATGTTACGCGGCAATTGGTTCCACAAATCAACAACCCTGTTACTGAACCAGTATTTACCCAAGTCTTTCCTAAATCTAAACTTATCCAATTTATATCCATTGTTTCGTGTTCTGTCCTGTGTTGATACTTTTAATACCCTATTAATATCCCCCCGGTTATGTCCATTCATCCACTTGTAAACCTCTATCATGTCACCCCTAACTCTTCGCCTTTCCAGTGAATGCAACTTAAGCTTTGTTAATCTTTCTTCATATGAAAGATTTCTAATTTGGGGAATTAACTTAGTCATCCTACGCTGGACACGTTCAAGTGAATTTATATCCATTCTATAATATGGCGACCAAAACTGAACTGCATAATCTAAATGGGGCCTAACTAGAGCAAGATATAGCTTGAGAACCACACCAGGTGTCTTGTTACTAACGCTGCGATTAATAAATCCAAGTGTCCGATTTGCCTTATTACGAACATTTATGCATTGATCCTTTTGTTTTAAATTCTTACTAATCATAACTCCCAGATCCCTTTCGCAATCCGACTTCGCAACCACAACACCATCTAGCTCGTATCTTGTAACTCTATCATCATTACCTAACCTCAGAACTTAAGAACAAAGGTAACTGCAGAAGGCCTATTGGCCCATACGAGGCAGCTCCTATTCTATAACCACCCAATCCCACTCATATACTTGTCCAACCCGTGCTTGAAACAATCGAGGGACCCCACCTCCACAATGTTACGCGGCAATTGGTTCCACAAATCAACAACCCTGTTACTGAACCAGTATTTACCCAAGTCTTTCCTAAATCTAAACTTATCCAATTTATATCCATTGTTTCGTGTTCTGTCCTGTGTTGATACTTTTAATACCCTATTAATATCCCCCCGGTTATGTCCATTCATCCACTTGTAAACCTCTATCATGTCACCCCTAACTCTTCGCCTATCCAGTGAATGCAACTTAAGCTTTGTTAATCTTTCTTCATATGAAAGATTTCTAATTTGGGGAATTAACTTAGTCATCCTACGCTGGACACGTTCAAGTGAATTTATATCCATTCTATAATATGGCGACCAAAACTGAACTGCATAATCTAAATGGGGCCTAACTAGAGCAAGATATAGCTTGAGAACCACACCAGGTGTCTTGTTACTAACGCTGCGATTAATAAATCCAAGTGTCCGATTTGCCTTATTACGAACATTTATGCATTGATCCTTTTGTTTTAAATTCTTACTAATCATAACTCCCAGATCCCTTTCGCAATCCGACTTCGCAATCACAACACCATCTAGCTCGTATCTTGTAACTCTATCATCATTACCTAACCTCAGAACTTTACATTTGTCAGCATTAAACTGCATCTGCCAATCCTTTGACCATTTCAAAACCCTATCTAGATCAACTTGAAGTGATAGTGAGTCCTCCTCCGAATTAATTTCCCTACCGATTTTCGTATCATCGGCAAATTTGCAAATGTTGCTACTCAAACCTGAATCTAAATCATTTATATATATTATAAACAACAGAGGTGCCAGGACAGAGCCTTGAGGCACTCCACTTACAACATTTTCCCACTCTGACTTGATTCCATTTATACTAACTCTCTGTTTCCTTTGGTATAGCCATGCCCTTTACATTTACATTAAACTTTACATTTATCAGCATTAAACTGCATCTGCCAATCCTTTGACCATTTCAAAACCCTATCTAGATCAACTTGAAGTGATAGTGAGTCCTCCTCCGAATTAATTTCCCTACCGATTTTCGTATCATCGGCAAATTTGCAAATGTTGCTACTCAAGCCTGAATCTAAATCATTTATATATATTATAAACAACAGAGGTCCCAGGACAGAGCCTTGAGGCACTCCACTTACAACATTTTCCCACTCTGACTTGATTCCATTTATACTAACTCTCTGTTTCCTTTGGTATAGCCATGCCCTAATCCAGCTTAATATAGCACCCCCAATACCATGAGACTCTATCTTTTTAATCAGTCTTTCATGTGGCACTGTATCAAAAGCTTTGCTAAAGTCAAGGTATACAACATCGCAATCCTTACCACTATCAACTGCCTCAACAATGCTAGAATAAAAAGATAACAAATTTGTTAAACATGAACGGCCATTTATAAAACCATGTTGCGACTCAATTATTAATTTATGTTTTTCAAGATGAAGACGAATTTTATTTGCTATTATAGATTCGAGTAACTTTCCCACAATAGACGTTAGGCTAATTGGTCGATAGTTAGACGCAAGTGATCTATCTCCTTTCTTAAAAACTGGTATCACATTAGCAACTTTCCAAAACTCTGGCACTCTGCCTGACTCTATTGATTTATTAAATATGGTTGACAGTGGGTCACAAAGCTCCTCTTTGCATTCTTTAAGCACCCTGGCAAACACTTCATCCGGCCCTGGGGATTTGTTTGGTTTGAGTTTTACTATTTGTTTAAGAACATCCTCCCTGGTAACTGCTAAACTCGTCAACCTGTCCTCGTCCCCACCCACATAGACTTGTTCGGCTGAAGGCATATTGTTAAGTTAACATAAGAACATAAGAACAAAGGTAACTGCAGAAGGCCTATTGGCCCATACGAGGCAGCTCCTATTCTATAACCACCCAATCCCTCTCATATACTTGTCCAACCCGTGCTTGAAACAATCGAGGGACCCCACCTCCACAATGTTACGCGGCAATTGGTTCCACAAATCAACAACCCTGTTACTGAACCAGTATTTACCCAAGTCTTTCCTAAATCTAAACTTATCCAATTTATATCCATTGTTTCGTGTTCTGTCCTGTGTTGATACTTTTAATACCCTATTAATATCCCCCCGGTTATGTCCATTCATCCACTTGTAAACCTCTATCATGTCACCCCTAACTCTTCGCCTTTCCAGTGAATGCAACTTAAGCTTTGTTAATCTTTCTTCATATGAAAGATTTCTAATTTGGGGAATTAACTTAGTCATCCTACGCTGGACACGTTCAAGTGAATTTATATCCATTCTATAATATGGCGACCAAAACTGAACTGCATAATCTAAATGGGGCCTAACTAGAGCAAGATATAGCTTGAGAACCACACCAGGTGTCTTGTTACTAACGCTGCGATTAATAAATCCAAGTGTCCGATTTGCCTTATTACGAACATTTATGCATTGATCCTTTTGTTTTAAATTCTTACTAATCATAACTCCCAGATCCCTTTCGCAATCCGACTTCGCAATCACAACACCATCTAGCTCGTATCTTGTAACTCTATCATCATTACCTAACCTCAGAACTTTACATTTATCAGCATTAAACTGCATCTGCCAATCCTTTGACCATTTCAAAACCCTATCTAGATCAACTTGAAGTGATAGTGAGTCCTCCTCCGAATTAATTTCCCTACCGATTTTCGTATCATCGGCAAATTTGCAAATGTTGCTACTCAAACCTGAATCTAAATCATTTATATATATTATAAACAACAGAGGTCCCAGGACAGAGCCTTGAGGCACTCCACTTACAACATTTTCCCACTCTGACTTGATTCCATTTATACTAACTCTCTGTTTCCTTTGGTATAGCCATGCCCTAATCCAGCTTAATATAGCACCCCCAATACCATGAGACTCTATTTTTTTAATCAGTCTTTCATGTGGCACTGTATCAAAAGCTTTGCTAAAGTCAAGGTATACAACATCGCAATCCTTACCACTATCAACTGCCTCAACAATGCTAGAATAAAAAGATAACAAATTTGTTAAACATGAACGGCCATTTATAAAACCATGTTGCGACTCAATTATTAATTTATGTTTTTCAAGATGAAGACGAATTTTATTTGCTATTATAGATTCGAGTAACTTTCCCACAATAGACGTTAGGCTAATTGGTCGATAGTTAGACGCAAGTGATCTATCTCCTTTCTTAAAAACTGGTATCACATTAGCAACTTTCCAAAACTCTGGCACTCTGCCTGACTCTATTGATTTATTAAATATGGTTGACAGTGGGTCACAAAGCTCCTCTTTGCATTCTTTAAGCACCCTAGCAAACACTTCATCCGGCCCTGGGGATTTGTTTGGTTTGAGTTTTACTATTTGTTTAAGAACATCCTCCCTGGTAACTGCTAAACTCGTCAACCTGTCCTCGTCGCCACCCACATAGACTTGTTCGGCTGAAGGCATATTGTTAAGTTCCTCTTTAGTAAATACAGATACAAAATATTTATTAAAAATACTACTCATCTCTTCATCACTATCTGTTATTTGACCTGTCTCAGTTTTTAATGGACCTATCCTTTCCCTAGTCTTAGTACGATATAACTGAAAAAACCCTTTAGGATTTGTCTTTGCTTGCCCTGCTATGCGAACTTCATAGTTTCTTTTTGCTTTCCTTATCTCTTTTTTAACATTTCTAACCAGTTGTACGAATTCCTGTTCTAAAGTGACCTCCCCATTTTTAATCCTTTTGTACCAAGCTCTCTTTTTACCTATAAGGTTCTTCAAATTCTTTGTTATCCACTTTGGGTCATTAGTATACGATCTATTCAATTTGTATGGTATACTACGTTCCTGTGCTTTGTTTAGAATATTCTTAAATAAGTTATATATTGAATCCACATCGAAATCCCCATTTAAGTCACCTATCGCTGGGTTCATGTCTCGCTCCAAGACCGGCCCACACCCCATACCCAAGCCTTTCCAATCAATTTGACCCAAAAAATGTCTTAGGCTATTAAAATCAGCTTTTCGAAAATCTGGCACTTTAACAGAATTTTCTCCTACTGGTCTATTCCATTCTATGCTAAATCTGATTTCTTTGTGATCACTGCTCCCTAGCTCACTCCCTATTTCGATGTCATTAATTTGCGTTTCCCTGTTAGTTAACACTAAATCTAAAATATTATTTTCCCGTGTTGGTTCCTTAATGTGTTGCGTAAGAAAGCAATCGTCAATTAATTCTAGAAAATCTTCTGCTTCACTATTCCCTGTTTTGTTCAACTAGTTTATTCCGCTAAAATTAAAGTCACCCATGACATAAATACTGTTAGATCTAGATGCTCTAGATATTTCATCCCATAGATGCTTTGCTTCCATTCTGTCTAAATTTGGTGGCCTATATATTACTCCTATTATAATATTATTAGCTTTTTCGTTTAATTCAATCCAAATAGTTTCTGTGTGTGGCTCTGTTTTGATTCCCTCTTTGAGACTACATTTCAAATTGTCCCTAACATATATGGCTACTCCACCTCCTCGTCTAATATATCTATCTGTGTGAAATAGTTTAAATCCATATATTTGATATTCAGCTAATAGTTCTCTATTTTCTACATTCATCCACGTTTCGGTAAGTGCAATAATATCTATTTTTTCTGTGCAGACAAGAGCATTTAATTCGTTAATTTTATTTCTTAGACTTCTACTGTTAGTGTAATATACCCTAAGTGAATTGTTATTTTGCGGACCTTCTCTTTCCCTGATCGTTTTGCCAATTCCTTTCTCCCACAAAGTTCCTCTTTAGTAAATACAGATACAAAATATTTATTAAAAATACTACTCATCTCTTCATCACTATCTGTTATTTGACCTGTCTCAGTTTTTAATGGACCTATCCTTTCCCTAGTCTTAGTACGATATAACTGAAAAAACCCTTTAGGATTTGTCTTTGCTTGCCCTGCTATGCAAACTTCATAGTTTCTTTTTGCTTTCCTTATCTCTTTTTTAACATTTCTAACCAGTTGTACGAATTCCTGTTCTAAAGTGACCTCCCCATTTTTAATCCTTTTGTACCAAGCTCTCTTTTTACCTATAAGGTTCTTCAAATTCTTTGTTATCCACTTTGGGTCATTAGTATTCGATCTATTCAATTTGTATGGTATACTACGTTCCTGTGCTTTGTTTAGAATATTCTTAAATAAGTTATATATTGAATCCACATCGAAATCCCCATTTAAGTCACCTATCGCTGGGTTCATGTCTCGCTCCAAGACCGGCCCACACCCCATACCCAAGACTTTCCAATCAATTTGACCCAAAAAATTTCTTAGGCTATTAAAATCAGCTTTACGAAAATCTGGCACTTTAACAGAATTTTCTCCTACTGGTCTATTCCATTCTATGCTAAATCTGATTTCTTTGTGATCACTGCTCCCTAGCTCACTCCCTATTTCGATGTCATTAATTTGCGTTTCCCTGTTAGTTAACACTAAATCTAAAATATTATTTTCCCGTGTTGGTTCCTTAATGTGTTGCGTAAGAAAGCAATCGTCAATTAATTCTAGAAAATCTTCTGCTTCACTATTCCCTGTTTTGTTCAACCAGTTTATTCCGCTAAAATTAAAGTCACCCATGACATAAATACTGTTAGATCTAGATGCTCTAGATATTTCATCCCATAGATGCTTTGCTTCCATTCTGTCTAAATTTGGTGGCCTATATATTACTCCTATTATAATATTATTAGCTTTTTCGTTTAATTCAATCCAAATAGTTTCTGTGTGTGGCTCTGTTTTGATTCCCTCTTTGAGACTACATTTCAAATTGTCCCTAACATATATGGCTACTCCACCTCCTCGTCTAATATATCTATCTGTGTGAAATAGTTTAAATCCATATATTTGATATTCAGCTAATAGTTCTCTATTTTCTACATTCATCCACGTTTCGGTAAGTGCAATAATATCTATTTTTTCTGTGCAGACAAGAGCATTTAATTCGTTAATTTTATTTCTTAGACTTCTACTGTTAGTGTAATATACCCTAAGTGAATTGTTATTTTGCGGACCTTCTCTTTCCCTGATCGTTTTGCCAATTCCTTTCTCCCACAAACACATACTTTTATTACCTCCTTCCTCCAAATCAATTCCCATACCTCTATCTACTAACAGTTTAAACCCAAACAAACACCTCTAACCACTTCTTCTAGCGAGTTCGCAACAGCAACAACCCCAGCTCTCGATAGATGCACCCCATCACGAGCATACATTTCATTTCTTCCATAGAAGTGTTCCCAGTTGTCTATGAAAGATATTGCATTTGATTTGCAATATCTTTCCAGCCGGCAATTGACACCAAGTGCCCTCGATATCCATTCATTTCCCACTCCCTTTCTTGGAAGAATGCCACATATGATCGGGATTCCTCCCTTGCTCCTAACTAACTCTATGGCTGTTTTATACCTCTGAATCAGTTCCTCACTCCTGACTCGACCAACATCATTTCCTCCCACGCTAATGCAAATAATGGGATTGTTCCCATTACCAGCCATAATATCATTCATGTTGTTTATAATATCACCAATGCCAGCTCCGGGATAGCAAACCCTTAACCTGTTCCCCCTATCTCTAGCACAAAACGTTCTATCCAAATACCTTATCTGGGAATCTCCCACAACTAATGTTTGCTTAGGTACTTCCTTTACTTTCTGAGGGGCCTGCGCTTCCTTTCTCTTCGTTGCTTTCCCTTTTGCGCGATCCACAGTCTCTCCACAGCACTCGTCCTCCAAAACGTCAAATGAATTTGAAGTTGCTATGGCGTTTGAAGGCGGCTTTATCAAAGTCTTCTTAAGGCCCCTGTCTTTCGCAACTCTCCAAGACGAGGTCCCTTTACTGCTGGTCTCCTCCTTCGTTACTTCTCGTTGTTTTTTAAGCTGACGCACCTCCTCCCGCAGAGAGTCCAACTCTGTCCTCAGGGCTCCCACTAGAGTCACCAGGTCCTTCACTACAACTTCCATATTGCTATGATAATATCACAACACTCAGGAGCTCCGGTTAACACAACCTCTCACTGTGACTTCACCTGACCGACTGACTTTAGCAAAGCTTTTGATACAGTGCCACATGAAAGACTGATTAAAAAAATAGAGTCTCATGGTATTGGGGGTGCTATATTAAGCTGGATTAGGGCATGGCTATACCAAAGGAAACAGAGAGTTAGTATAAATGGAATCAAGTCAGAGTGGGAAAATGTTGTAAGTGGAGTGCCTCAAGGCTCTGTCCTGGGACCTCTGTTGTTTATAATATATATAAATGATTTAGATTCAGGTTTGAGTAGCAACATTTGCAAATTTGCCGATGATACGAAAATCGGTAGGGAAATTAATTCGGAGGAGGACTCACTATCACTTCAAGTTGATCTAGATAGGGTTTTAAAATGGTCAAAGGATTGGCAGATGCAGTTTAATGCTGATAAATGTAAAGTTCTGAGGTTAGGTAATGATGATAGAGTTACAAGATACGAGCTAGATGGTGTTGTGATTGCGAAGTCGGATTGCGAAAGGGATCTGGGAGTTATGATTAGTAAGAATTTAAAACAAAAGGATCAATGCATAAATGTTCGTAATAAGGCAAATCGGACACTTGGATTTATTAATCGCAGCGTTAGTAACAAGACACCTGGTGTGGTTCTCAAGCTATATCTTGCTCTAGTTAGGCCCCATTTAGATTATGCAGTTCAGTTTTGGTCGCCATATTATAGAATGGATATAAATTCACTTGAACGTGTCCAGCGTAGGATGACTAAGTTAATTCCCCAAATTAGAAATCTTTCATATGAAGAAAGATTAACAAAGCTTAAGTTGCATTCACTGGAAAGGCGAAGAGTTAGGGGCGACATGATAGAGGTTTACAAGTGGGTGAATGGACATAACAAGGGGGATATTAATAGGGTATTAAAAGTATCAACACAGGACAGAACACGAAACAATGGGTATAAATTGGATAAGTTTAGATTTAGGAAAGACTTGGGTAAATACTGGTTCAGTAACAGGGTTGTAGATTTGTGGAACCAATTGCCGCGTAACGTGGTGGAGGTGGGGTCCCTCGATTGTTTCAAGTGCGGGTTGGACAAGTATATGAGTGGGATTGGGTGGTTATAGAATAGGAGCTGCCTCGTATGGGCCAATAGGCCTTCTGCAGTTACCTTTGTTCTTATGTTCTTATGTTCTTATCAATATATAAAGTACAGGTGTGACATGAAATATTTGTGTGTTGCTGAGGAACACTACTCACTGTGTTTGGGTTTTCGTATGCTAATAACCGGACACCTATCCAATATGTAATAGTTATCACTACTAATAAAAGAATATAAGGCAGTCAGGAACTTAGTTGTTGTAGGGGTTACAATGGCAGTTTCTTGGTTGATGACTCATATTTTGGGAGTCTTTGACGAGTTATGAATGTCGTGAGGAGCCCTCTCTGTTTCTCTCTCTCTCTGAGACAATAACTTGCCTGCCCCTTCCTTGAGGGGATGTTCCAACAATGTTTTGTTCCAGTACTCTGCTGGTTCCTACTCTGTCTTAAGGGGTAGGGAGGCAAGCTATATTTTCTGGTGTATGGTATAATTATTCAGTCCTAGTGAATATTTTATTAAGTATAAACACTAGATTCTGTTTAAAGGAATAATTAGAGTTTAATATATACATGTTGTGAAGATACGTCATGTTGTGATGACGTCACGGAATCTTCCCTTATCTATAAATTCCTAATGGGTAACTATAGTATGTTAACATTTGTGTCCGATTTCCGACAGTACTAGACTGGGCAGTACTTGTTCCTGTAAGCAGTAGTGGACCCCCATAACCATCTACAGGTGGTAGTGGACACCTTGGGCCCCATTCCATTGGCGGTACAGGACCCATACCAATCCTGTAGGCTGTAGTGGACCATACATCCATTTTCTGGATGGTAGTCGTCCCTATACCCATCCTGTTGGGAGCAGTGGATCCCATAACTATCCTGTGGGCAGAAGTGGACCATACACCCCTTTTCTGGGCAGTAGTGGACCTCATACACATCCTGTGGGTGTAGTGGACCCCATACCCATCCTATACGTGGTTGTGGACCCCTTACTAATCCTGTGGATGGTAATGGACCTTATACCTATCCAGTGGGTGATAGTGGACCCCGTACTCATCCTGAGGGCGGTAGTGGACCCCATACTTATCCTGTGGCCGGTACTGGGCCACATACCCATCCTGTGGGTGGTAGTGGCCCCCATGCTCATCATGTGGATGATAGCGGACTCCATACTCATTCTGAAGGAGGAAGCGGACCCAAACACTCATCCTCTGAGCGGTAGTGGACCTCATACCTATCCATTGGTGTAGTGGACCTCATATCCATCCTGTGGATGGAAGTGAACCCCGTACTCGTCCTGTGGATGGAAGTGGACCCCATAGCCTTCCTGTTGGGGGTAGTGGACCCCATGCTCATGCCGTGGGCAGTAATGCACCCCATACCAATCATGGGGCGGTAATGGACCCCATACCCATCCTATTGGAGGTAGTGGACCCATACCCAACCTACAGGTGGTAGTGGAACCCATACCTATCCTTTTAGGTGGTAGTGGACTCCATAAACTTCGTGTGATTTGTTGTGGACCCCTAGATCTATCTGGTTTTCAGTAGTGTTTCCCCATAGACATTTCAACTTCGTTTTCATCGTTGACGTTCGTTTCTGATGACATCGTTTTCTGATGACGTTCCTGCAATTCACTCTCTTGATTTTCAAAGCATATACTATTGCATATAAAAATTATATCAGAGAACCCCACAATTACATGTAATAATTTATAGTGCTTATTAAAATTTACTTCAATTGGATGTAGCGTATCCATGATACTTGAATAACATGGTAAATAGTACGTAAATTTCACATCATAAATTTCACTGTAAAAATACAATTATCGTTTAAAAATGGAGCAAACGGACCCTTATGTTCTCTACAGTGATGTGACGGGTACTATGGGACAGACTATGGTACGTGAGGAAGGGTTAGTGCCTGGTGATAGGGAAATAACTGGAAATCTACCACAGATAAACTATGAACATTAGCAGCTTAGAACTATGAGCCTTTGGCCACAATGAATCAGTCTCTGTGGTGTAGTGGTAAGACACTCGCCTAGCTGGTGTTCCGCGAGCGCTTTGTCATGGGTTCGTATCCTGGCCAGGGAGGATTTACTGAACTCAAATCCTTAACTGTAGCCTCTGTTTAACTCAACAGTAAAATGGGTACTTGGTTGTAAAAACGATTCTTCGCGGCGGGGATCGTATTCCAGGGACCTGCCCGAAACGCTACGCGTACTAGTGGCTGTACAAGAATGTAACAACTCTTGTATATATCTAAAAAAAAAAAAAGATACTATGTTATAGCGAGAGCGGGTTGTAGTAACATAGAGGGAGCACAGAGTACACACAGCTGGCCCAGTAGTGTGTGATAGATATCACCACAGCTGGCCCAGTAGTGTGTGATAGATAACACCACAGCTGGCCCAGTAGTGTGTGATAGATATCACCAATAACATAGAGGGAGCACAGAGTACACATAGACTGGTCGTGTGTGATAAATATCACCAGTAACATAGAGAGCACAGACCACACAGCTGTGCTATTAGTGTGTAAGATAATCTAGAAAGGGAAGTCACATTTTTGTCCCTGGTATCGTTTTTGTCGCTCAACGTTCCGTCCGCCTCGATATGGATAAGCGTAGCGGTGACTTGTGTGCCCTTATTTGGTGTCACCGTTGACGCCAGTGTAGTTGTGAGTAGTGTACTGTTAACAGTCCTCGTGTGTCACCGTTGACGCCAGTGTAGTTGTGAGTAGTGTACTGTTAACAGATCTCGTGTGTAGTGAAGTGTCTTGCTTTGGGTTTTACCAGCATTTAGTGATTTTATCTGTTGTGAAGACTGTACCTGGTGTCCTGAAGGTACTGACCATAATGTGACCACAGGGCCTTGTCCTGAGTGTGACAGTTGGTTACATTGAGAGTGTGGCCTGGTGTGCAGTGATAAGTAATTAGAGACAAACTATCCTTAGCAACTCTCCTGCCTACAACTTTTGGTAAACCAGTGAGCCATAAGGTTTTGGTAAAACAAGCAGCAAATAGCTCTTGGTTTAACAGCCAGTTTAGCACTAGTGGTACATCAGACATCATCCGGTTATTGTCGCCTAACAAAAGGTCTGTGATAATCTAAATTTTTGTTATTTTTTACACAAATTATTATAAAAGTTCAACATAAGATTAATAGTTTTTCAAGTGAAAGTAAATATTCAATATGTGACCATTCTGCTTAGAATATTCATGTGCCAGTCCATAGGTAATGTCTTTAACGTCAGCCAAAGGGGACAAACGTGTTCCTACACTCAGACGTCGGCCACATACATATAGTCTCCTCCACAACACTGTCCAGGGTTTTTCTTATATTACAGACTACTGCTGTTCTCTATAAGTGATGTTGAACTTCCGACATTTCTCACAATTATTAACCACATGTCTAACCCTACTTTGGTGTTGTAACAACTGCAACCACTAAGCCAGCATACATGACCACAAGGTTCACCACACCAGCATACATGACCACAAGGTTCACCACACCAGCATACATGACCACAAGGTTCACCACACCACCATACATGACCACAAGGTTCACCACACCAGCATACATGACCACAAGGTTCACCACACCACCATACATGACCACAAGGTTCACAACACCACCATACATGACCACAAGGTTCACCACACCTCCATACATGACCACAAGGTTCACCACACCATCATACATGACCACAAGGTTCACCACACCACCATACATGACCACAAGGTTCACCACACCAGCATACATGACCACAAGGTTCACCACACCAGCATATATGACCACAAGGTTCACCACACCACCATACATGACCACAAGGTTCACCACACCACCATACATGACCACAAGGTTCACCACACCACCATACATGACCACAAGGTTCACCACACCACCATACATGACCACAAGGTTCACCACACCACCATACATGACCACATGGTTCACCACACCACCATACATGACCACAAGGTTCACCACACCACCATACATGACCACAAGGTTCACCACACCAGCATATATGACCACAAGGTTTACCACGCCAGCATACAATCCGCTCTCGCACAAGACAGCACATATATGACTTATTGCTTATAGTCAATATATTCCTTATGAATTAGTACATATGTGGTATATTCCCAGTTATATTTTTTCAAGGCCCAAACTCTTCCTCACGTACCAATTTACGTCTCATAGTACCCGTCCATCGCCGTAGACAGCAGAATTAGTCGTGATTGGTTCAATTATAATGAAAATTATAGTTTTCAGGTCCCACATGGGTTGTGAAATTTACCTACTATTGTCCATGCTCATAGAATATTACAGATCAGCTAAATCCTATTGATGGCTCGTAGTTTTGTTTTGAGAAATATTAGTTGTTCTTATTAAATTATAATAAGCACTATAATTTATTACATAAAATAAAAGTGCTTTATCAATCAACATTATATACACTAGTTTGTGCTTTAAAAATCTTTAAAGAATGTATTGTAGGATCGTCAACAGAAAACGATGTTACGTTGGAATGTGTATGGGGTAAAGTACTGCTAACAAGATGGCATAGTGTCTACTACCTACTGTAGGATGGGTATAGGATCCACTACCACCTGTTAGGTGGGTAAGGGACCCCTACTACTTGTAGGATGGGTCTGGGCCCAACAACTGCCCATAGGATGGGTATCTTGAGGTTATCTTGAGATGATTTCGGGGCTTTTGTGTCCCCACGGCCCGGTCCTCGACCAGGCCTCCACCCCCAGGAAGCAGCCCGTGACAGCTGACTAACTCCCAGGTACCTATTTACTGCTAGGTAACAGGGGCATTCAGGGTGAAAGAAACTTTGCCCATTTGTTTCTCCTCGTGCGGGAATCGAACCCGCGCCACAGAATCACGAGTCCTGCACGCTATCCACCAGGCTACGAGGACCCGTATGGTATGGGGACCACTATGGGCAGCAGCTATGAAATCAGCTACCTCACAGGAAGCTGCAAAATGCACTGAGCAAATGTTGGAAAGGAAACGAACAATTATAGCTGTAAGAGTACAGGAACCAGTATAAGGGAGTACCCAAGCAACAGGACACAGCTAGTCACCGTGAGGGGTGAGGTCTCCGAATGGCGGGGAGTCACCAGTTGAGTCCCACAGGGATCAGTCCTTGGACCTATACTGTCTCTGATATACGTAAATGATCTCCCAGAAGGAATTGACTCGTTCCTCTCGATGTTTGCTGATGTTGCAAAAATTATGAAGAGGATCAGGACAGAGAAGGATAGCATGAGGATACAAAATGATCTAGACAAAGTGAAGGAATGGTCCTTCAAATGGCTACTAAAGTTCAACCAAAGTAAATGTAAGGTAATGAAACTATGAGGAGGAACTAGGAGGCCAGTCACTGGATACCGAATGGGAGATGAAGTCTTTCACGAAACGGACAGTGAGAAAGATCTAGGAGTTGATATCACGCCGAACCTGTCTCCCGAAGCCCACATCAAAAGAATAACATCAGCGGATTAGGCGAGGCTGGCTAACATCAGAACTGCTTCCAGAAACCTGTGTAAAGAATCCTTCAGAACCTTGTATACCACATATGTAAGGCCAATCCTGGAGTATGCAGCCCCAGCATGGAGCCAGTATCTAGTCAAGCACAAGACGAAGCTGGAAAAAGTTCAGAGGTATGCCACTAGGCTAGTCCTAGAACTAAGAGGCATGAGTTATGAGGACAGACTACGTGAACTGCATCTCACGTCGCTGGGAGACAGAAGAGCTAGGGGAGACATGATCACCACATACAAAATTCTCAGGGGAATTGACAGGGGTGGACAAGATGGATTATTTAACACGGGTGGCCCACGCACAAGGGGACACAGGTGGAAGCCGAGTACCCAAATGAGCCACAGAGACATTAGAAAGAACCTTTTCAGTGTCAGAGTAGTTAGTAAATGGAATGCACTAGCAAGTGATGTGGTGGAGGCTGACTTCATACACAGTTTCAAATATAGATATGACAGAGCCCAGTAGGCTTAGGAATCTGTACATCAGTTGATTGACGGTTGAAAGGCGGGACCAAAGAGCCAGAGCTCAATCCCCGCAAGCACAATTAGGTGAGTACTGTTATCTACAGGATGGGTATGGGGGTCCACTACCGCCTACTGGATCGGTACATGGTCCTCTGCCACCCACAGGATGAGTATGGCGTCCACTACCGCATGCAGGATGGGTATGGGGCCCACTGGATGGGTATATGTGCCACTTCCGCTCAAAGGATGTGTGTGGCGTCCACTATACCGCCCACAGGATGGGTATGGGGTCCACAATCACCCACATGATGAAAATTGTGTACTACCGCCCACAGGATGGGTATGGCCTCCATTGTCGCCCACAACATGAGAATAGGATACAGTACCGTCCACGGAATGGGTATATATTAACTACTGCCGACAGGATGAATATTGATTTATTTATTTATTTATATACAAGAAGGTACATTGAGTTTGTGAGGATACATAGCATGGTATTTACAATCTTGTAAAGCCACTAGTACGCGCAGCGTTTTGGGCAGGTCCTTAATCTAGCAGATAATTTCAAATAGGTAAATTCAAGTAGAATTAATAAACTGATAACAGATACATTGCAAGAAAAAAGAAAAATGAGATGGAAGAGATAAATAGGTATACTAAATAGTATTTTAGTAGTAATATTCTAAGTAGTACTATACTAGTAGCACATTGGTAGCTATGATTTATTGCAGTGACAGCTTGATTGGTAATTTAGACAAGATTATTAGGCACCATACACCATAGTATCTCGTCTACTACCGCCCACAGGATAGATAAGGGGTTAACTACCACCCATAGGGCCCGTATGGGGTCCACTAACGCCCTCAGGGTGGGTATAAGGTTCATTACCGCCCACAATTTCCTTATGGGGTCAAGTACCGCCCACAGGATAGGTATGGGGTCAACTGCCATCCACATGATGAGTTTGGGGACCACAATCATCCACAGGAAGGTCCACAACCACCGACAGGATATCTTTGAGGACCCCTATCATCCACGGGATACGTATGGGGGTCCACTACCGCCCACAGGATGGACATGGGGTCCACTACCGCCCACAGGATGGGCATGGGGACCACTACCGCCCACAGGATTGGTATGGGATACACTACCGCCCACCGGATGGGCATGGGGGTCCACTACTGCCTATACGATAGCTATGGGGTCACTACCACCCACATGATGGGTTTGGGATCTACTCCACCTGCAGGATGCGTACGGGGTGCAGGGCCGCCCACAGGATTGGTATGGGGTCCAATACCACCCACAGGGTGGGTATGGGGCCCACGTCCATCCACAGGATGGGTATATGCTCCACCACCACCCCACAGGATGAGTATGAGGTCCACTACCGCCCACAGAATGGGTATGGGGTCCATTACGACCCACAGGATAGGTATGGGGTACAATACCACCCACAGGATGGGTATGGGGTCCACTACCACCGACAGGATGGGTATGGGGTGCACTACCGCCCACAGGATGGGTATAGGGTCCACTACTGCCTACGGGATGGGTATGGGGTCCACTACTGCCTACGGGATGGGTATGGGTCCAATTCCGCCCGCAGGATGGGTATGGGGTCCACTACCGCCCATAGAATTTGTATAAGGTCCACTACCACCCACATGATGGGTACTGGGTCGACAACCACTCACAAGATGGGTATGAGGGGGCCACTATCACCTACAGGATGGGTATGGGGTCACTTCCACCCACAGGATGAGCATGGGGTCCACTACTGCCCACAGAATTGTTATGGGGTGCACTACCGCCCAAAAGATGGGTATGGGGTCTACTACTGCCTACAGGAGGGCTATGGGGTCACTACCACCCACAGGATGGGTATGGGGTCCAGTATCGCCCACAGGATGGGTATGGGGTCAACTATCACCAACAGGATAGGTATGGGGTCCAGTATCGCCCACAGGATGAGTATGGGTCCATTACCGCTAAAAGGATGGGTATGGGGTCCACTACCACCTGCAAGATGGGTATGGGGTTCACTACCCATCTTGGGGTAGTATGAAGTCCACCTGCGGGATGGGTATGATGTCCACTACCCCATACAAGATGGGTATGTGGTCAACGACCACCTACAAGATGGGTATGGGGTCAACTACCACCCGCAGGACGGGTATGGGGTTCACTACCACCCACAAGATGGGTATTGGGGTTCACTACCACCTGCAGGATGGGTATGCTGTCCACTACCACCCACAAGATGGGTATGGAGTCCACTACCACCCGCAGGATGGGTATGGGGTCCACTACCACCAACAAGATGGGTATGGGGTCCACTATCACCCTCAAGATGGGTATGGGGTCCACTACTACCCACAAGATGGGTATGGGGTCCATTATCACTCACAAGATGGGTATGGGGGTCCACTACCACCTACAGGATGGGTATAGTGTCCACTACCACCCGCAGGATGGGTATGGGATCCACTACCACCCACAAGATGGGTATGGTGCCAACTACTACCAACAAGATGGGTATGGGGTCAACTACCACCCGCAGGATGGGTATGGGGTCCAATATCGCCCACAGGATGAGTATGGGGTCCACTACCGTCCACAGGATGGGCATGGGTCCATTACCGCCCATAAGATGGGCATGGGGTCCACTACCACCCAAACGATGGGTATGGGGACCACTAGCACTTCAAGATGGGTATGGGGTCCACTACTACCCAGAGGATGGGCATGGGGTCCACTACTACCCAGAGGATGGGTATGGGGTCCACTACCCCCCCCCCACAAGATGGGTATAGAGTCCACTACCACCTACAAGATGGGTATGGGGTTCACTACCCATCATGGGGTAGTATGGAGTCCACCCGCAGGAAGAGTATGGAGTCAACTACCACCCGCAGGATGGGTATGGAGTCAACTACCACCTGCAGGATGGGTATGGAGTCAACTACCACCCGCAGGATGGGTATGGGGTTAACGTCCCCATACAAGATGGGTACGGGGTCCACTACCACCCACAAGAAGGGTATTGGGGTCCACTACCAACCGCAGGATGGGTATGGGGGTCCACTGCCGCCCACAAGATGTGTATGGGGTCCACTACCACCCGCAGCATGGGTATGGGGTCCACTACCACCAGCAAGATGGGTATGGGGTCCACTATCACCCTCAAGATGGGTATGGCGTCCACTACCACCCACAAGATGGGTATGGGGTCCACTACCACCCACAAGATGGGTATGTGGGTCCACTACCACCCACAGGATGGGTATGGTGTTCACTACCACCCGCAGTATGGGTATGGGGTCCACTACCTCCCACAAGATGGGTATTGTGTCTACTCCTACCAACAAGATGGGTATGGGGTCCACTACCTCCCACAAGATGGGTATTGTGTCTACTCCTACCAACAAGATGGGTATGGGGTCCAGTACCTCCCACAAGATGGGTATGGTGTCTACTACTACCAACAAGATGGGTATAAAGTCAACTACCGCCCGCAGGATGGGTATTGGGCCCACTACCTCCCACAAGATGGGTATGGTGTCTACTACTACCAACAAGATGGGTATGGGGTCAACTACCACTCGCAGGATGGGTATGGGGTTCACTACCGCAATATAAACAATTGGAACAGACAAATATGGATTGGAGACGCAGATGTACTAGCTTAAAGCTATAGAGTCCATTAACAATGCTGGAATATTGTAACAAAAAAGATTATACAGTAGCTAATATTAATGTGAAAATATATAAGTGACTAAATTAATGATTAATAGATAATTAACAAAGTTATCAATTTATAAAATAAATTGACAAATTTTAAGTTCCAAGTTTATACAATATTTTGAAATTAAAAGTCTATGTTGTAACATAAATTGGTAAATCATAAATGTTGTAAGCTAAGAATCTGATGCATGTGTGTGTGTGTGTGTCTGTGGGTGTTTGCGTATTCACCTAGTTTTCTTCACCTAGTTGTGCTTGCGGGGCTTGAGCTCTGCTCTTTCGGCCTGCCTCTCAACCGTCAATCAACTGTTTCTACTACTTCTATTTCTCTCTCTCTCCACACCACACACACACACACACCAGGAAGCAGCCCGAGACAGCTAACTAACTCCCAGGTACCTATTTACGGCTAGGTAACAGGGGCATAGGGTGAAAGAAACTCTGCCCATCGTTTCTCGCCGGCGCCCAAGATTGAACCCGTGACCACGGGATCACGTGCCCAGCGTGCTGTCCGCTCGGCCGACATGCTCTGGTGTACAGATTCCTGAGCCTATTGGGCTCTATCATATCTACATTTGAAACTATGTATAGAGTCACCCTCCACCACATGTATGTATGTATGTATGTATGTATGTATGTATGTATGTATGTATGTATGTATGTATGTATGTATGTATGTATGTATGTATGTATGTATGTATGTATGTATGCATGAATGTATGCATGTATGTATGTATGTACTCACCTAATCGTGTTTGTGGAGGTTGAGCTCTGGCTCTTTGGTCCCGCCTCTGAACTGTCAATCAAATGATGTACAGATTCCTGAGCCTACTGGGCTCTCATATCTACATTTGAAACTGTGTATGGAGTCAGCCTCCACTACATCACTTCCTAGTGCATTCCATTTACTAACTACTCTGACATTCAAAAAGTTCTTTCTAATGTTTCTGTGGCTCATTTGGGTACTCAACTTTCAGCTGTTTCCCCTTATGCTTGGGCCACCCGTGTTAAATACTCCATCCGTGTCCAGCCTGTCAATTCCGCTGAGAATTTTGTATGTGGTGATCATGTCTCCCCTAGCTCTTCTGTCTTCCAGCGCCGTGAGGTGCAGGTCACGTAGTCTCTCCTCATAACTCATGGCTTTTAGTTCTGGGACTAGTCTAGTGACATACCTCTGAACTTTTTCCAGCATCGTATGTATGTATGTATGTATGTATGTATGTATGTATGTATGTATGTATGTATGTATGTATGTATGTATGCATGCATGCATGCATGCATGCATGCATGCATGCATGCATGTATGTATGTATGTATGTATGTATGTATGTATGTATGTATGTATGTATGTATGTATGTATGTATGTATGTATGTATGTATGTATGCATGCATGTGTATGTCTGTATGAATGTACTTATGAATATGACTTAACTTCAAGAGACTCACGAAGAGACTCGACAAGAGACTCAACTTCAGCACCTACATTCAACATATAATTAGGAAAGTCTCCAAAACAGTTGGTATACTCTCCAAAATCAGATATTATGTTCCTAATTCTGCTCTCCTCTCACTATATTATGCACTAATCTATCCCTATCATAATTATGGCATATGTGCATGGGGGTCTACCACTGCAAACCACCTTAAGCCCATCATCACCCAGCAAAAATCTGCTATCAGAATAATAACAAACTCTGCTTTCAGACAACACTCGGCCCCCTTCCTTAAATCCCTTAACATGCTAAATATTAACTCCCTCCACACATTTTCTTGTGTCAACTACATTTACAAAACCCAGTTCTTAAATGCAAACCATGCTCTGAAACTCTGCCTGGACAGATGTAATATGACCCATTATCACCACACCAGAAATAAACATCTCTTTGATATCCCCAGGGTCAAACTTAATCTGTGTAAACACTTTATGCCAATAAAGGTACCTAGTCTATGGAACTCACTCCCTAGTGAATTGAAAAGCTGTCAAACTTTTGCCTCATTCAAAAACAAAAACAAAAAGTACCTAATTTCATCTTCGTAGTTTCCTACACTGAGTTTTAAATTTGCTCTGTATCTAGTGTTGCCCAATCTCCCAATCTTTATGTACTTAATCCAAACAACTTTATCATTGTGTTCATTGCTGTCTTCTTTTATGTGCTAGCCATATGCTGTATTGTGCCTATTAATTTATGTTCCTCTCCTATCATCCCCCTCTATCATCCAGTTTAAGAGAAAAGCAACTAAGTTTTACACAATCAACTCCTTGTAACTTACCTTATCTCCTACATGTTAACATATAACTGAAAACTCACACCCCAGAAGTGATACTTCTACTATACTAATGTGTAATACTAGTTGCATATTGTCCTGGGGACCATTCAGGCTTGTTCGCATGTTAACATATGTTAGTTCAGTTCATGCTGTTGATCTCAATTAGTCTTAAGTCTTAGTTCTTAAGGTTTTTCCCAGATCTTGCCCAAAACTAAAGCGTATTAGTGCTTTAGGCAGAGAATAAACTTATTCTATCTTGAAATCCAACATTCTACTTGTAACTCAAAACCACTCCTATCACCACAACCACTCCCAACACCACAACCACTCCTATAACCACAACCACTCCCAACACCACCACCACTCCCAACACCAACACCACTCTCAACACCACCACCACTCCCAACACCACCACCACTCCCAACACCACCACCACTCCCAACACCACCACCACTCCCAACACCACCACCACTTCCAACACCACAACCACTCCCAACACCAACACCACTCCCAATATCACCACCACCACTCCCAACACCATAACCACTCCCAACACCACCACCACTCCCAACACCACCACCACTCCCAACACCACCACCACTCCCAACACCACCACCACTTCCAACACCACAACCACTCCCAACACCAACACCACTCCCAATATCACCACCACCACTCCCAACACCATAACCACTCCCAACACCATAACCACTCCCAACACCACCACCACTCCCAACACAATAACCACTTCCAACATCATAACCACTCCCAACACCACCACCACTCCCAACACCACCACCACTCCCAACACCATAACCACTCCCAACACCACCACCACTCCCAACACAATAACCACTTCCAACATCATAACCACTCCCAACACCACCACCACTCCCAACACCACAACCACTCCCAACACCACAACCACTCCCAACACCAACACCACCACCACTCCCAACACCACAACCACTCCCAACACCAACACCACCACCACTCCCAACACCACCACCACTCCCAACACCACAACCACTCCCAACACCACCACCACTCTCAACACCATAACCACTCCCAACACCAACACCACTCCCAATATCACCACCTCCACTCCCAACACCAACACCACTCCCAACACCAACACCACTCTCAACACCACCACCACCAATATATCATTATAGGGGGTAAATATGTCATATATCTTCATTACTTGTGTAATGCTAGAAGGCCGGAGTAGCACAAGGTAACTATGGATATAGCTTTGGGAAAATACATGGACCCGCTCTGGGTGTGTGGAGAGCTACACACCAGCAAATCAATTGTCTAATTAACATGCATATGTATGCTAATTAACCTTCAAGATTTATATATCAGAAGAAAGGCAGAGATGTAGACATTACTGTAACTACATTTCAAGTAATATATATAATTTATGTGAAAGGCATTATATTTTTAAATAAATAATACTACATAATCGCCGGTATCAGGACACATGAACACTACATTCAATGCCATCATTATAGTCGGTAAATATGTCATATTTCATCAATACTTGTGTAATGCAAGGAGGTTTTATCTTTTTTAAAGATAAATATTTCAACTTTATATATATCTTTTCAAATATTTGTCATTAAAGTATATATTCTGAAAATAATCATGTATTTTATTTACCCCAAAGTAGAGCACGAATATCATAGTGTAATATACTGTGATTAATAATTTATTTTGCACCCAATACTCATTCCTTGAAGATTATTTACATTCACTCCTCGCTTGATAAATTCAAGATCTTTTGAGTGCATGAAAATATGTTTTAGAATTATAGTATTCAAATATAATTAGTAGCATATAGCTAGCTCTAACCAGAACTACTACTTTACCAGTAACCAGTAAAACATTTTAATTAACATTTCAGATCAGGTAAGAATTGAGACCACAAAAATCCAGTAGCATTTCTGTCACATTCGTCTATAGTTGAACCATTAAGTATGTCTCTTAAATGTTACCCAAGCACACATGTTTGTGGAGACTAAAGTTATTAATCAATATAATCAACAATATATTAATCAATAGAAAGCAACAAGGCCAGATGGGTTTATTGCACCATATATGGCAGAGGACTTTCTAAGTGAGCAGAAAGACATCAGATTAGTGATGTGAAAGGAAACAGATTCTCTGAATCATTATCCTGGGAATGTGTAATACTAGATAAAAGAAAAATAGGTCAGGAGTCAGTACATTAGACAGCAGATGGTTAGAAAGGCGGAATCCAAGAGCTAACAGCTTTAGCCTATGGGTACAAATAGCAAATACACAAACAATTCATTTCATGAGGATCCCGGGGATCCTGTAAATTACTATCCTCCCTTCTCATCCAATATTGTTCTTCCAAAGAAATTACTATCTATCCCTTCTCATCCAAAGTTCATTAAATTTAGCAGTTCAATATTTATTTATTTACATATTTGTTTGTGTTATATACAAGAAGGTAGATTGGATTTGTCAGACTACATAACAGTGGTGCTCTTACAATTATTGCAAAGCCACATAGTTTTGGGCAAGTGCTTAATCTAACAGGATGGGGGGGGGCGCCAGACGCCCCCCCCCTTCCTGGCAATTAAATGTTAACCACATAGAATGTTACAGTATTATATTGTCATTTTACCCAAGGTAGCACTTTTACTAATGTAAAATGTAATAGCCCCATAGTTAGACTTATTCTCTGGAAATTACACATTATTACATTTACCCTTGTTACACTTACAAAGTTTAATATACAAAGTAATTCTCAGGATGTTAACCTTCAAGCCATTTTAATCAAACAAGTACAGTGCATTGTTAACTTACAGCGTTAATGTAAATAAGTTATTTTACCCAGGATAAAAATTTTACCAATGGTTATTACCTTATAGGGATGTATGTACTTAATATGGAAAAGTGATCACTAATTAGCCATTGTAATACCAATCTTTGGACAGCGTTGACTAGCTGGGCTTCATTTATTACAGCCAAATCTTCCATCCATAAGGCGGATGGTGTTAGATGGGTTAATATAAAATAGTCATAACTTGTAATTACAGTTCTATAGTTAATGTTGCAGATGTCATAAGATAAACAAGTAAGAAACTTTCATGCAGTGAGAACTTACATACAATATGTAAACTTTCTATATTTAAATTTTAATTTATAATGAAGAAAATGGAGTTAAATATAATGAGATAATTAAACAGAGTACGACAATGTTATTTATTAACAAAAAAATTAGGGAAAATGAATTAAACTTGTGCTCTAAATATATAATTTTTAACAAATCAAATAAATTGAATATGCAATCTCTGTACCTACTAATTAATATGTATGTCAGCGATCACAGACCTTTCGCATATAAACTGTATGGCTGTGACATGAACCCTCACATTTATCTCTCGGGTGTATAGATCTTACCAGTTTCATTTAACATCTAAGTGAATGAAAGGTAAAAAATAGATAATAATCGACAGTTTTAAAAATCCGAAAATATGGTGTTGGATACAGTGAGGAACTTAAAAAAATATTTAACTAATAATAGTAATATTGAAAGAACTAGAACAAATAGAAGAACAAACAACTGCCAGTTAATATTATTGAATATAAATAAAAAGGTCACCATATGTATAATACAATTAAGAATAAAGATAAATAAAATTAGATTCAAATAATAATTAACTAGGATACATATAAATAATCAAATTGCAAACCCAATAACTTCTTAAATGAAGATTGTAATACGCTAATAGGATAAAGATAAGCAAAATAAACACACAATGGCCTGGTGGAATTTCCAAAACACTTATACTACTCTACTTTATACTGCCCTCTCACTTCGTGGACGCTTACGCTGATGTGGTTTTCTTGCTATTGCAGATGTTTTGGGAATTGAAAATCTGTTGCCTTTGGCAAATATTTTTCCTTCCTCAATATATGGTATTCTTGATATAAAGCACCATAAGCACTTTATCTTTTCGTCTTTAGTTTTTTATCCCAAACTTCCTGACGAATAAAGTACCCTTTTAAATTGAATGAAATTGCATAATTACCTTCTCCATGTAACGCCCTCCTCAGATCTAGCATTTGTAGTGTTGAAACACTGCAGATTCTTTCAATCAAATCTGGCAATTTTGGAGGTTTCCAGTCAATAGTTAGTTTAAGGATTTGGTGCAGTGACTCGCAATTGTTGTTAGTCCATAACATATCCATTTTGGGCTTTGTGTGAGGTACACACACATAATTCCACAGAGAAGATTTTAAACGGAAATCAAATATTCTTTGAACTTTGGGTAATTGGAAAAGTACCCAATGAGATTGTTGATACCTGTTTCAAACTTTTCCCTCACAGTCACCCCTAACTAGTCCATCTGTACCAAAAATTTTCTTTAGGATAATAATCCTTTCGGTGGTCGTACAACCAATAATATCAGTCAAATAACGTCTAACATTTTCCGTTAGGTGGTTACTACACAATAAGAGTGTTGCATTCAGAAAACAACACATAAGTGCCTTTCTTAAAGCTATTTCTTGATCACTTCCAATCATTACGTTCGCGCTATCAATATAGTCTCCTAGTTTGTTTTTAGGTTGTAGAAAAATGTTGAGTAAGTTTCATATTCACCATCCTAGTGTAAATACATGGGTCCGAGAAATATAGGGTTGTTTGATGTTTCCTTTTGTATTACATTTGTGTTCTTGTAAACAATTGTCGTTAGAAAACAAGGGCCAAGATTGAAGGTCCTGTCAACACCGATGACATAAGGGTTTTCTTTTCCGAAACAAATGTTGCTTGAAATCTTAAAATTGCTCCTTGGAATAAAATATCATACAGGGGACATTGTTCTGTTTATGAATTATCTCCTTTACATATTCATGACCGTCTAACATGCAAATTACATTTAAAAGATCATCAGCAACATTGTTCTTATGGATAGGTTTACATTCCTTTTTCCTCTCATTGTATTTTTTATTCCTTATTTGCTTGAAGTCTCGTGGGGGCTAAGTCTGAGTCTTCCATGAGCATATTTTGATAAACCTCTCGCGGAGGATGGCTCTTAACCATCTCCCCTATCTTTTCTAAAACTTCAGGCCTAGTCCGAATACATGTAATTATTTTTTTGGAATTACCATGCATGGTAGCTCCTGTAAACTTGCCAGAGTATTCTACAATAGCTACAGACTGCATCTGTATAATAACCGTTACTCTTTTTTTAAAGCATTCTTGACCTTTGAGGACTGTGTAATACTTGTGCATGTTGATGATAGTATCTGGGGAGGACTGTGGATCTAATGGTACCCACTGCACTTTCCTTTTAAACCTAACTCATTACAAAATAAATTATATCTCATATATATATGATCCGCAAACTTTTGTTAATGTTCTACACATAGTAACTGTTCACGGTGGCAGTTTCAGCACTGTTCCACACTGCACAGTAGTCAGGAAAGTTACTTCGTGTTTTGTCACCCATATTAAGATTATGAGAATTGTCAACCACATAAAATGTGTCTTCTTTAGCTCCACGAGGGATCTCTTTAAACATATTGCGTTTCTCTTGCAAATGCCAATAGATTTCTTCTGCAAGTAAAACTCTTCCATTGTGCAGCTTACCAGAATTTTCACTCTCGATATTCCCGAAGCGAATTTTGGTTGTGGGAGATTCCCAGGTGAGGTATTTAGACAGAACGTTTTATGCCAGAGATAGGGGGAACAGATTAAGGGTTTGCTATCCGGGAGCTGGAATTGGTGATATTGTTGGAAACATGAATGATATTATGACGGGAAATGGGAACAAACCCATTATTTGTATTAGTGCAGGGGGTAATGATGTTGGGCGAGTTAGGAGTGAGGAACTAATAATGAGATTCAGGACAGCCATTGAGTTAGTTAGGAGCAAGGGAGGAATCCCGATCATATGTGGCATTCTTCCAAGAAAGGGAGTGGGAAATGAATGGATGTCGAGGGCACTTAGTGTCAATTGCCGGCTGGAAAGATATTGCAAATCAAATGCAATATCTTTCATAGACAACTGGGAACACTTCAATGGAAGAAATGAAATGTATGCTCGTGATGGGGTGCATCTATCGAGGGCTGGGGTTGTTGCTGTTGCGAACTCGTTGGAACCAGTAGTTGGAGGTGTTTCTTTGGGTTTAAACTGTTAGTAGACAGTGGTATGGGAATTGATTTGGAGGAAGGAGGTAATAAAAGTATGTGTTCGTGGGAGAAAAGAATTGGCAAAATGATCAGGGAAAGAAAAGGGCCTCAAAGTAACAATTCACTTAGCATATATTACACTAACAGTAGAAGTCTAAGAAATAAAATTAATGAATTAAATGCTCTTGTCTGCACAGAAAAAATAGATATTATTGCACTTACCGAAACGTGGATGAATGTAGAAAATAGAGAACTATTAGCTGAATATCAGATAAATGGATTTAAACTATTTCACACAGATAGATATATTAGACGAGGAGGGGGAGTAGCCATATATGTTAGGGACAATTTGAAATGTAGTCTCAAAGAGGGAATCAAAACTGAGCCACACACAGAAACTATTTGGATAGAATTAAACGAAAAAGCAAATAATATTATAATAGGAGTTATATATAGGCCACCAAATTTAGACTGAATGGAAGCAAAGCATCTATAGGATGAAATATCTAGAGCATCTAGATCTAACAGTATTTATGTCATGGGTGACTTTAATTTTAGTGGAATAAACTGGGTGAACAAAACAGGGAATAGTGAAGTAGAAGATTTTCTAGAATTAATTGACGATTGCTTTCTTACGCAACACATTAAGGAACCAACGCGGGAAAATAATATTTTAGATTTAGTGTTAACTAACAGGGAAACACAAATTAATGACATCGAAATAGGGAGTGAGCTAGGGAACAGTGATCACAAAGTAATCAGATTTAGCATAGACTGGAATAGACCTGTAGGAGAAAATTCTGATAAAGTGCCAGATTTTCGAAAAGCTGATTTTAATAGCCTAAGAAATTTTTTGGGTCAAATAGATTGGAAAGTCTTGGGTATGGGGTGTGGGCCGGTCTTAGAGCGAGACATGAACCCAGCGATAGGTGACGTAAAAGGGGATTTCGGTGTGGATTTAATATATAACTTATTTAAGAATATTCTAAACAAAGCACTGGAACGTAGTATACCATACAAATTGAATAGATCGAATACTAATGACCCAAAGTGGATAACAAATAATTTAAAGAAACTTATAGGTAAAAAGAGAGCTTGGTACAAAAGGATTAAGAATGGGGAAGTCAGTTTATAACAGAAATTCATACAACTGGTTAGAAATGTTAAAAAAAAGATTAGGAAAGCAAAAAGAAACTATGAAGTTCGCATAGCAGAGCAAGCAAAGTCAAATCCTAAAGGGTTTTTTCAGTTATATCGAACTAAAACTAGGGAAAGGATAGGTCCATTAAAATCTGAGACAGGTCATATAATGGATAATGACAAGGAGATGAGTAGTGTTTTTAACAAATATTTTATATATGTATATACTAAAGAAGAACTTAACAATATGCCTTCAGCCGAACAAGTCTATGTGGGTGGGGATGAGGACAGGTTGACTAGTTTAGCAGTTACCAGGGAGAATGTAATTAAACAATTAGAAAAACTAAAACCAAACAAATCCCCAGGGCCGGATGAAGTGTTTGCCAGGGTGCCTAAAGAATGCAAAGAGGAGCTTTCCGAGCCACTGTCTACCATATTTAATAAATCAATAGAGTCAGGCAGAGTGCCAGAGTCATGGAAGGTAGCTAATGTGGTACCAATTTTTAAGAAAGGAGATAGATCACTTGCGTCAAACTATCGGCCAATTAGCCTAACGTCTATTGTGGGAAAGTAACTTGAATCAATAATTGCAAATACAATTCGTCACCATCTTGAAAAACATAAATTAATAAATGAGTCGCAATATGGTTTTACAAATGGCCGTTCATGTTTAACAAATTTGCTAACTTTTTATTCCAGCATAGTTGAGGCAGTTGAAAGTGGTAAGGATTGTGATGTTGTGTACCTTGACTTTAGCAAAGCTTTTGATACAGTGCCACATGAAAGACTAATTAAAAAAATAGATGCTCATGGTATTGGGGGTGCTGTATTAACTTGGATTAGGGCATGGCTATACCAAAGGAAACAGAGAGTTAGTATAAATGGAATCGAGACAGAGTGGGAAAATGTTGTAAGTGGAGTGCCTCAAGGCTCTGTCCTGGGACCTCTGTTGTTTATTATATATATAAATGATTTAGATTCAGGTTTGAGTAACAATATTTGCAAATTTGCCGATGATACGAAAATCGGTAGGGAAATTAATTCGGAGGAGGACTCACTATCACTTAAAGTTGATCTAGATAGGGTTTTGAAATGGTCAAAGGATTGGCAGATGCAGTTTAATGCTGATAAATGTCAAGTTCTGAGGTTAGGTAATGATGATAGAGTTACAAGATACGAGCTAGATGGTGTTGAGATTGTGAAGTCGGATTGCGAAAGGGATCTGGGAGGTATGATTAGTAAGAATTTAAAACAAAAGGATCAATGCATAAATGTTCGTAATAAGGCAAATCGGACACTTGGATTTATTAATCGCAGCGTTAGTAACAAGACACCTGGTGTGGTTCTCAAGCTATATCTTGCTCTAGTTAGGCCCCATTTAGATTAAGCAGTTCAGTTTTGGTCGCCATATTATAGAATGGATATAAATTCACTTGAACGTGTCCAGCGTAGGATGACTAAGTTAATTCCCCAAATTAGAAATCTTTCATATGAAGAAAGATTAATAAAGCTTAAGTTGCATTCACTGGAAAGGCGAAGAGTTACGGGTGACATGATAGAGGTTTACAAGTGGGTGAATGGACATAACAAAGGGGATATTAGACAAATATTAGACGATAACAAAGGGGGTATTAAAAGTATCAACACAAGACAGAACACGAAACAATGGGTATAAATTGGATAAGTTTAGATTTAGGAAAGACTTGGGTAAATACTGGTTCAGTAACAGGGTTGTTGATTTGTGGAACCAATTGCCGTGTAACATTGTGGAGGTGGGGTCCCTCGATTGTTGCAAGCATGGGTTGGACATGTATATGAGTGGGATTGGGTGGTTATAAATAGGAGCTGCCTCGTATGGGCCAATAGGCCTTCTGCAGTTGCCTTTGTTCTTATGTTTTTATGTTCTTATGTTGTGGAGTTGCATCCTGGATGGGGTCAGTAATTCCTCCCTGGGGACGTAGTGGGTGGCCTTGATAAAAGCCTAACGTGTATAAATACACTCCGGCTTCCTGTCCCCCGATACAATGAATTTTAAACTAAATTAAATTTCAGGAGGATGGGTTCCTTGCAAAGACATTACCCGGGATGAAGTATTAATGACATAAGAATGAAGGTAACTGCAGAAGGCCTATTGGCCCACACGAGGCATCCTATTCATATCCACCCACCCAATAATATTAATATCCCCTTTGTTATGTTTATTCATCGACTTGCACAATCATATCACCCCTGATTCTTTAACCTTCCCAGGGAATGTAGCTTAAGCTTTGTCAATCTTTCTTCATTATGACAGGTTTCTAATTTGGGGGATTAGCTTTGTCATCCTACGCTGGACGCATTCTAGTGAATTTATATCCATTTTATAGTACGGCGACCAAAACTGAACTACATAATCTAAATGGTGCCTAAACAGAGAAAGATATAGCTGAACATAAGAACAAAGGTAACTGCAGAAGGCCTATTGGCCAATTCGAGGCAGCTCGTCTCTATAACCACCCAATCCCACTTGTCCAACCCGCGCTTGAAACAATCGAGAGACCCCACATCCACCACGTTACGCGGCAATTGGTTCCACAAATCAACAACCCTGTTACTGAACCAGTATTTACCCAAGTGCAGGCGATGAGTCACAATAACGTGGCTGAAGTATGTTGACCAGACCACACACTAGAAGTTGAAGGGACGACGACGTTTCGGTCCGTCCTGGACCATTCTCAAGTCGATAGTGACCATTACCCAAGTCTTTCCTAAATCTAATCTTATCCAATTTATACCCATTGTTTCGTGTTTTGCCTTGTGTTGATATTTTTAATACCCTATTAATATCCCCCTTGTTATTTCCATTCATCCACTAGTAAACCTCTATCATGTCACCCCTAACTCTTTGCCTTTCCAGTGAATGCAACTTAAGCTTTGTTAATCTTTCTTCATATGAAAGATTTCTAATTTGGGGAATTAACTTAGTCATCCTACGTTGGACACGTTCAAGTGAATTTATATCCATTCTATAATACGGCTACCAAAACTGAACTGCATAATCTAAATGGGGCCTAACCAGAGCAAGATATTGCTTAAGAACCACACCAGGTGTCTTGTTACTAACGCTTCGAATAATAAATCCCAGTGTCCTATTCGCCTTATTACGAACATTCATGCATTGATCCTTTTGTTTTAAATTCTTACTAATCATAACTCCAAGATCCCTCTCGCAATCCGACTTCGCAATCTCAACACCATCTAGCTCGTATCTTGTAACTCTATCATCATTACCTAACCTCAGAACTTTACATTTATCAGCATTAAACTGCATTTGCCAATCCTTTGACCATTTTAAAACCCTATCTAGATCAACTTGAAGTGATAGTGAGTCCTCCTCCGAATTAATTTCCCTACCGATTTTTGTATCATCGGCAAATTTGCAAATGTTGCTACTCAAACCTGAATCTAAATCATTTATATATATTATAAACAACAGAGGTCCCAGGACAGAGCCTTGAGGCACTCCACTTACAACATTTTCCCACTCTGACTTGGTTCCATTTATACTAACTCTCTGTTTCCTTTGGTATAGCCATGCCCTAATCCAGCTTAATATAGCACCCCCAATACCATGAGACTCTATCTTTTTAATCAGTCTTTCATGTGGCACTGTATCAAGAGCTTTGCTAGAGTCAAGGTACACAACATCACAATCCTTACCACTATCAACTGCCTCAACTATGCTAGAATAAAAAGATAACAAATTTGTTAAACATGAACGGCCAATTATAAAACCATGTTGCGACTCAATTATTAATTTATGTTTTTCAAGATGAAGACGAATTTTATTTGCTATTATAGATTCGAGTAACTTTCCCACAATAGATGTTAGGCTAATTGGTCGATAGTTAGACGCAAGTGATCTATCTCCTTTCTTAAAAACTGGTATCACATTAGCAACTTTCCAAAACTCTGGCACTCTGCCTGACTCTATTGATTTATTAAATATGGTTGACAGTGGGTCACAAAGCTCCTCTTTGCATTCTTTAAGCACCCTGGCAAACACTTCATCCAGCCCTGGGGATTTGTTTGGTTTGAGTTTTACTATTTGTTTAAGAACATCCTCCCTGGTAACTGCTAAACTCGTCAACCTGTCCTCGTCCCCACCCACATAGACTTGTTCGGCTGAAGGCATATTGTTAAGTTCCTCTTTAGTAAATACAGATACAAAATATTTATTAAAAATACTACTCATCTCTTCATCACTATCTGTTATTTGACCTGTCTCAGATTTTAATGGACCTATCCTTTCCCTAGTCCTAGTACGATATAACTGAAAAAAACCTTTAGGATTTGTCTTTTCTTGCCCTGCTATGTAAACTTCATAGTTTCTTTTTGCTTTCCTTATCTCTTTTTTAACATTTCTAACCAGTTGTACGAATTCCAGTTCTAAAGTGACCTCCCCATTTTTAATCCTTTTGTACCAAGCTCTCTTTTTATCTATAAAGTTCTTCAAATTCTTTGTTATCCACTTTAGGTCATTAGTATTCGATCTATTCAATTTGTATGGTATACTACGTTCCTGTGCTTTGTTTAGAATATTCTTAAATAAGTTATATATTGAATCCACATCGAAATCCCCATTTAAGTCACCTATCGCTGGGTTTATGTCCCGCTCCAAGACCGGCCCACACCCCATACCCAAGACTTTCCAATCAATTTGACCCAAACAAATTCTTAGGCTATTAAAATCAGCTTTTCGAAAATCTGGCACTTTAACAGAATTTTCTCCTACTGGTCTATTCCATTCTATGCTAAATCTGATTTCTTTGTGATCACTGTTCCCTAGCTCACTCCCTATTTCGATGTCATTAATTTGTGTTTCCCTGTTAGTTAACACTAAATCTAAAATATTATTTTCCCGTGTTGGTTCCTTAATGTGTTGCGTAAGAAAGCAATCGTCAATTAATTCTAGAAAATCTTCTGCTTCACTATTCCCTGTTTTGTTCAACCAGTTTATTCCGCTAAATTTAAAGTCACCCATGACATAAATACTGTTAGATCTAGATGCTCTAGGTATTTCATCCCATAGGAGCTGATTAGAACTTACGCATCTCCGATTTTATATCTACATTTGAGTGAGGTGGAAGGGGTGATGTGGCATTAACACAAGACAGAACAAGAGGTGGCATTAATAGGGTATTAATTTCATCAACACAAGACAGAACAAGAGGTGGCATTAATAGGGTATTAATTTCATCAACACAAGAGAGAACACATGGGTACATGTGTTCTTCTACATGGGTACCATCGAGCAAAAAGTCTTAGTCGACATGAACTTGAAACCGGCCATATACTGCAGGTATGTTGACGACATTTTTACACAGGTACCTGATGTCAGACATCTGCAGGAGCTGAAGGAGGCATTTGAGCAGAGTTCCGTGCTGCGTTTCACTTACGAGATGGAAAAGGATGGGAAGCTGCCCTTTCTAGATGTAACAGTCATGGAAAAGGGCGGAGGTTTCCACACTGCAGTCTACACTAAGGAAACGAACATAGGAATGTGCCTAAATGCCAACAGCGACTGCCCAGACATGTACAAGAGAAGTGTTGTTAACGCATATGTCGACCGTGCTCTCAGCCACAGCTCAGAATGGAAGCAAGTCGACGAAGAACGCTGTAGGGTAAGGCAGGTCCTAGTCAATAACGGCTTCTCCAATAATTTCGTCGAAGACATCATAAGAAGGAAAGTGAAAAGCCATGCAACCTCTGAAGAGACAACTAACACAACACCTATACCCCCTATTAGACTATTTAACAGGAACTTCTTTTCCACAGCTCATAAAACGGAGGAATGGGTCCTGAAAGATATTGTTAATAGAAACGTTATCCCTACAGACAAAAATCAGAGGATACAACTGACGATTTACTATAAAACCAGAAAAACGGCCAGCCTACTCATGAGAAACTCTCCAAACACAAAACAGAACGCTTTAAAAGAGACAAACGTCGTCTATGCCTTCAAATGCCCTCTTGGGGACTGTAAGCTCCAAAAAACCCAGTATATAGGCAAGACAACAACATCTCTTTCTAGGCGTTTAACGATGCATAAGCAACAGGGCTCCATTAAGGAACTTATAATCTCTTTCCACAACCAAACCATCGCCAGAGAAATCCTAGTAAACAACACAGAAATCATCGATAGATACAGCGATAGCAGGCGGCTTGACGTTTGCGAGGCACTACACATCAAGAAGTCAACACCAGCAATCAACAGCCAATTAATGCACAACTATATTCTACCCACCTTAAGACTCCGCTCCAATATAGAAGCATCAAGAAATATGGACCAATAGGCTTTCTACAAACACTTCTATTCAATACCCATTGTTTCGTGTTCTGTCTTGTGTTGATGAAATTAATACCCTATTAATGCCACCTCTTGTTCTGTCTTGTGTTGATGAAATTAATACCCTATTAATGCCACCTCACCCCATCCACCTCACTCAAATGTAGATATAAAATCGGAGATGCGTAAGTTCTATTCAGTTGTGTATTGGTAAACTAAAGTCTTTGAAAATGTAATAAGTTTAACGAAACGCGCTCGTGTCGGGTCAGACTAGAAATAAAAATGAATTTTGGAGAATTGATTTTTTATTTACCTCCAACAGTGAAATGTACGAAAGATTGAGAAAATTCGTGTTAGAATTATTAATCTTACTTTTTTGGTCATATTTAATAATATATATATTTATATATATATATATATATATATATATATATATATATATATATATATATATATATATATATATATATATATATATATATATATATATACATATACATATATACATCTGAAGATGTATTTAATATACGAAAGTACTTAAGGAAATTTCCTGTTTCATTTTCCTCCGTGGTCTGACATTGTCACATTCTTAATCACGTGTTTATTTCCGTGATACACACACACACATATATGTATATATATATGTATATATGTATATATATATGTATATATATATATATATATATATATATATATATATATATATATATATATATATATATATATATATATATATATATATATATATATATATATATATATATATATATATATATATATATATATGACAATGTCAGACCACGGAGGAAAAATGAAACAGGAAATTTCCTTAAGTACTTTCGTATATTAAATACATCTTCAGAAGGTGACCTTCTGAAGATGTATTTAATATACGAAAGTACTTAAGGAAATTTCCTGTTTCATTTTTCCTCCGTGGTCTGACATTGTCACATTCTTAATCACGTGTTTATTTTCGTGATATACACACACATATATATATATATATATACATATATATATATATATATATATATATATATATATATATATATATATATATATATATATATATATATATATATATATATACATATATATATACATATATACATATATATATATATATATATATATATATATATATATATATATATATATACATATACATATACATATATATATATATATATATATATATATATATATATATATATATATATATATATATATATATATATATATATATATATATATATATATATATATATATATATATATATATATATATATATATATATATATATATATATATATATATATATATATATATATATATATACCTCTAGGTGGAAGAAAGGGGACCCATTGCCTCGGAGGAAACCACACATATCGCATTGGAGGGAATCTAGGTCCCCTCCAATACAGTTTCTGTGTGCTTTTCTCCTACCACCCCTTTTTTTTTTCTTTATTGTGTATTTAAAGGTTAGAAAACATTCAAGACAAATGCCTAAAGGTTATGGATCTCTTGAAGCTCCTCCGTTTCCGGACAGGAACTGAGGACACAGCAAGCATTTTCCCTCTGGATCGCCACACTGAGGCGCTGAAACAAAAAACTGGAAGCCCTTGGATCTCTGGTGAATTCAATGAGCTTGGAACCCAATTCCTTGTGAAATCCCAAGGCACTCTTGCCCCAGGGGCCATGCATCTCAGACGCTATGGAAGCCAAGAGGTATTGACCTTCCAGTCGCCTGTACTTCAGTGATTTTGCTGTTTCCCTGTGGTTGGCTGCCCCACCTGCTTGATCAGCTCCGAAGTGTACATAGGTGTCAGCCAGGGTGGATACACATGTGTAGTCCCATACCAACTGTCTACTCTCCTTCCATGAGTATATGGAAATGCCATCAGGGCGAAGTGCGGGGAAATCCGGGTTTTGAACCCCTAGGATGCGAGGTTCTCTCTCCGCTGGGCACCTAGCTGAGACGAGGCTTCTCTTGATGATGTCATTGACCTCGTTGTGTCGTGCATGCCAGCCGTTTCTGCTTCCGCAATGCAACCCATGCAGTCCGTATTGGTCTGCTTCCACCCTGTTGCAAATACACTTGTATTCAGTGTGAATTGGGGCACCAAGGCAGAGGGCCACTGCTACACGAAGCGTTTCTGGATCTAGGCGCGTGCCTATTGCTGACATGGGTACTGCCAATAGGAAGTCTCCTGCATGGGGGGCACGCACTGCTCTGAGGCGGGCTTTCTCCTTGTCTAATGTTGCGGCGCTGAGCATGGCATCAGCTACTTTTTCCACTAGAGGGTGGTCCCAGCTGTACTGTTTGTGTTGTTTTGTTGGCTCTATAATGGTTGCTGGGGCTGCAAGAACATCCCACTGATTTGAACATTCAGTGAAAGCAGGATCGTGTATTCCTGCTGAATCTCTCAGGGTTGCAGGTAAGATATCTCTGACGAGGTCGTGCGATATGTGGGAGGAGGAAAGGAAGGCTGGTAGAGCAATTTGGGAGGCTGTGCGGACACCAAGGCCGCCGAGTCTTACAGGAAGGGTTGCTTGCTCCCACTGAGAGTCGTCCAATGGCAGGTTCAGGACTTTCACCAGCATGGACCTCAGAAGGGTGTCATACACATTTAACTTAGGGCTGCTGTAGGATGGAGAACATATCAGAAAGTAGGTCAACTTAGGGAGATACAGGCATCTTGTGAGGAGAAATAGAGCATCATGGGCATCAATCTTGTCAATCCTGTCCAGCATTCTCTTTAGATCAGTGATTTTTGCATCCAGGACCACCTCGATTGCTCGTGGGCCAACGGGGGCACCCAGGAGAGTGCAGTCCGGTGGCTCGACAACAAGAATGTCTGGAAGAACATTTTGTATTTGCCCAGTGATGTCTGGGTTGCGGGAGATTATTTCACATTTGGATGCATTGAGAATGAGGCCCCCTGCTCCTGGATTTTCCTTATATCCTCCAAAATGGTTTCCGGGGTTCCAGCTAGAGTGCCATCATCCAGGTACCAGATGTTTAGCTCGCTTGTCAGACTATCAGTGACCTCTTTGATAGCTAGGCAGAAAAGGAGGGGGGCTAAGGGGTCACCTTGTTGGACACCTTCACAGGAGTTTATTTCATGCTCCCCAAAAAGAAGCTTAGAGTCCCCACTGTAGCACGATCGGATGAATAGGTAAATGGGACGGAAATGGTTGTGTACAGCCCCGAGGACAGCGTCTCGACTGACTTGATTGAAAGCATTTTTGAAGTCAAGCTTTACTAGTGCCTTCTGGTCCGGGAGATCAGCAATGTAAGCCCGTGCTGCATGTACTGCAGCTTCACAACCTAGGGGAATCCCAAACCCGAGCTGATGAGGTTTCAGCTAGGTGGTTGCTTCCTGGCTGATAGATCTCACTGCAGCCTTAGGTACGAGGCGTCGGAGGGTGTTGCCAACGGCAATGGGCCTGATACCCCTATCCTTCTTCTTTAGAGCACAGTGTGCTGCCCCATAAAAGAGAAGCCTGATGTCCTCAGGGATGCCGCCAGCCAAACACATGTTGGAGAATCTGGTAAGTTCCACTAGAAGGTCCTTTGCAGCATCTCCAAGCACCGGGTTCAGCATTTGTTTGATGTGCTGGGGTCTTAGGCCTGTAAAGCCCCCTGCTGAACCAGTTGGGAAAGACATGGCTGTTTTGTACACCTCAGATTCTCGAACAGTCAAGGGTTCTATTCCAACATTGTTTTCCTGGGGATCCCTGCTGCTGTCGGGGGCTTTGAGTGGGTGTTTGTCTTGAAGAGCCTCTGCTGTCGTGGCGTTCCTGGGGGCAATAGTGTCATCGCTGGTCATGATTCTGATGGCACCTGTGGTATTGCCCTCTTCTATTTTCCTGGTGATCTGTGCTCTCATTTTGTGGTTCTTAGATGAGTTATTGTTGGTCGTCCTGCGGCTGGTGTTCTTGGCACGAGGTGGGAGGCGGACCAGGTTGTCTACTCTGGGGAATTCATTAAGTGCCCTAATTACATAGGTTGCTAATGACTTGTCTCTCCTGGGCGGTAATGCTAGGCATTCATTCCCAAATAGAAGGAGATTGTGCCACGATCCAGAGGTTCTGGGAGCATTGTTGACCTTTATCAGCAGACTGGTGAGTTTGGCTGCTGCTTGGGGATGGGCAGCCTTGGGGATGTGGGGCAAGGTCCTGGTGGACGTCGCTTTGACTGCTTCAAGCAGATTATCTGTTGAAATGAAGTTGAGGGAGGTATTGTTCCTCGCTCCTGCAGCAGGCTGCCCATCGTCACTGCCCCGGGGCAGGCGCCTAGACCATAGATAACCACCTGAATTGACAGAATGATAGCGGACAGTTCCATTTGCATTGAGACGATACCGTCTGTCACACACTTGACAGTTTCCTCTTGGGTGGTCATCTTCTTGGCTGGAAAGAGGCTGTGTGTCAGGTGCGACATGTGCCATGCCTAGATGTGATGACACCTGGCTGCCCGCTGAGTGCACCCACTCTTTCCCGGGTGGAGAGTAACACAGCAAGCATTGCCCTCCTGGGGGGAGTTGGGCATGGCCTGGGCACCGTGTAAGTTGTGTGTTGATGGGCGGCTGGCTGGGACGGGCGCAGGTAGCGGGGTGGGGGAAGATGGCGGGCGGGGGTGGTGGAGGGGGGGCACGCGAGGGAGACCGCCGTCACACTTGTTACACACTATCAACACTCGGGGAAATCACTAGTGCACTTTGTTTTTAACACTACACTCACCGATTTGCTTATGAACGCACTAACTTTCCACTAACATCACTGTAGGCAGCTCGAGAGCCTCCCCCCATCACTCCCCCCTGCCCCCGCACCCCGCCTGTGGGCTGGTGGGTGGCGGCACTGAGACGGCGGCGACCCTCCCCTCACCCTCACCCATACACTGTACCTGCCTCGCCATACACAAAGCTCAGACAACGCACCTTTCTACGTTCATTGTGTTGGAATTAAGGAGATATGGTTCTTCTTGTCACCCCCAGGGCCTTCAGCAGGTATTCATACCTACATAGGTCAAGTCTTGGCTAGCTCAGGCATCGTGATCCACGTTGAAATTGGTTCAAGTGTAGGACCTTGCTCACCACGTGTCCGTCCCCCTCTCCGTCCTCTTAAATATGTATACATATATACATACACATACATATCTAATCATCCACACAAATATACACATCAATAATCTTTTGTGTCACAAGTGATCAACAAGAGGCTCACACCAGTCACTGTACAAGGCACTTTACATCTAGGATGAGTTGCACAGTTACTAGTCTTCCTGCACACCCATCAACCTGGGTGGCAGCTTTACAGTCATATGTATGCATTACTTACAGTAAGCAAATTTTGGATACTTCACTAAGATTTCAGGCAGCACATCATTATGAATGAAGTACTTACACATTTCTTGGACACTAGTAATGGTGTTATCTCTAAATTCCGCAATTTTTTAACATTCCATTAAATAATGACGCAAAGTATGCGAATAGTTCTGCTGAAAGAGTTTACATTTAGTCAAATCTACATCAGCAGATGTTACAAACTCCCAGAGGTAATTGTAGCCGAGCCTAAGCCTAGCAGTGGTAACATCTAGAAGTCTGCCAACATTATTGGCTAAGCCTAGCAGTGGTAACATCTAGAAGTCTACTAACATTATTGGATGACCCATAGACGTGCGGTTCTTCCAACATAATAGAATCTTCTTTCGATAATTACCTGCTTGTAGTTGACATATAATATATTCTGTGTCAGCCATAATTCACCTAGACATCGATCCTGCGTCGTAATTAACATATATATTTCTTTAATTCTGTGTTGTGTATTAAAGTGACTTAAATTTTATAAGTTAGTTTCTTGCAGTATATGATGATGATAGAGTGCAATGAAGGTAACATTGCAATTTTATAGGAAAACGTTAAATCACAAATTTCTTATTTCTTGGTTCTTATACTTGAAATATTGTTACATTCAACGTTTGAAAACAAAGTTTATATCTGTATTTTTAATAAAATATAAAACATTAATGTTTATCAACGCATCTCTGAGTTTTTTAGTTAGTTTAGTTCATTTATTATGCACCCCATACCCATCTTGTCGACGGTAGTGGAAAGGGTTCCAGAGGCACAGAATGGGCTCAGGGTTTTATTTGATGCACCATAGATGTGTGGCTCCTCTTGCATGATAGTATGATGATAGATGAAATTACTGGTGTCGATTTCACTTTGTCTCAGATCTACAAGATTTCGTTGAAGTTCTTGGTGTACTGCTGCTCTCAGATTGCTCATTGACAATCCAAGGTAACACTCGACGTCTCGTTTAAAGGCTAGATTCTTTGGCTAACTTATCAGCTCTTACATGCATTCGTAGGCCAACATGAGATGGAGACCACATGAAATGGATTCTGTTACCATCATTAATAATTTTGTTGTATTTGTGTCTAGCATCGGAGTTTTCACTACTGTAGATTTTTATGAAGCCTTGAAGCTTTTTCCTGTCACACTCATTTTTGTGCCGGAGGGAAGAGAGCATTTTTACTGGATGTTGCAAATAAATTTTTTTGGCTGAAAGTTTTAAACTTGTTAAAAAAATTTCCTCCTCATTTACCTACATAGAAATTATAGACAAGAGCTAAACAGAAAATGCTTCAGAGTTAACAAAGACAAATAGTAAGCCTACCGGCATCAGTGGCATTCAGATTTTTGCGATGCCTGATAGAGTCTGCAACTGCCTCGATAGAATATTTTGTGTTCTTCGAGGTTGTTCCAGTGTTTAACTCTAACTCCTTACAAATTATTTGTAGGTCAGATCGCCATTCTTGAATCAATGACTTTTGAACATCAAGCTTGTCGATCTCGTTTGAAACTGTTATTTCCGTGTCTCTGGCCTATTTGAAAACATAATAAATTTAATGAACAAATCACATTAACCGTGATGAGTGGTTCGAACCTATGGGCATGGCATTCCCAGATGCTTGCTGTAGTCGAATGCACCACAACATGGTCAAAAGAATTGCAACCTAGGGTACTAATGCACCCACAATTAAATTTTTTGTTAATTATTCACCCCCATACCCATTCCATGGGCGGTTGTGCATGCAGTTTCCCATGCACTTGGTCTATGTCCTCCAGTAGTTCTACCTTTCATGGCCCTTTCAATACACATAGAATTCATATTATTGTGATATATCAATACATGGAGAAAGACATTGAAATGGGGGCATCAAAGGCAGAACTACTGAATGACAGAGACCGAGTTCATGGGGGAATTGTGTGAAACCTGGTTTGGCTTCAGTGGAATCCTTGGAATCCTTGTGGGTGCAGTAGTACTCCAAGTTGCAATTCATTTGACTATGTCGTGGCGTAGTGGACTAGAGCAAGCATCTGAGAACACTCAGTGCATGGGATTCAAACCCTCATCACAGTTCCTGTGATATATCACGGTACTGTAATTTCTCTGTGTACACATTTGATATTACTCGGAATCATACTTTTAGTTTAATTAAATTAAATACTATATACTTTATACATATTAACCTTATTGAGATATTGAAAAAGTTCAAGCAGTTAATTCAAGGAAATGGTAGCTAATTTATAATGGAAAATATATGTAGTACATGATCTGAACACATAACTAACCTATAAATGCATTATAATACCTTTCACATACAAATGCATTATAATTAGTTTCAAAATAAATACAAATAAATAAAATAAATATATATCTTTAGCACCTTTCTGAGTCGAGTAACTAATGCACGAGCCAGTCCATGAATTTTCCGATGGTTCCAAAAGACTGCACCCTCTGTTCTTTCTTCTGTTCTTTCTGAGAAAAATATTTATAGCAATTAATGAACATCTTGAAGAGCATAGATTAATAAGTTTCATAACATACCTTTACTCACCAAGACCAACTCAAGTTTGACAAATATTTTTTCATTCTTTTATTGATTATTTGAGGGAGTTGATACTTATTGAATACTGAATACAAATCGCATTATACTGATTACAGGCCAGGCAAAAAAATCTAAAACTTGATCAGATGAACCATATAAACAAATACCAGCTTTCAGCATGTTTTTAGTTGTAGAGTTGTATCGCGAGAGGTATGCAAACACTTGCTCTGCCTCTTCCCCTTAAGTCAGGCCACTCCCTTCTTGCCACCGCCCTCCATACAATACCCTTAACATAAAAGTATACAGTAAAAAAAAATCAAATTACTCTACAAAAATTAAAAGCCTCCCACTATATTAAATGATATGTATATCATTAATCTTAAACAATCAGAAATCTTAATTTTTTTTACACAAACTGTACTTATTAAATTTAATGTAATGTATACATTACACTAAATTTAATTAGTATACATAAATGTATACATTAGTATACATAAATGTAATGTTATATTTTTATTTACCTGACAATACCAAGCATGTCCTTTTGCATGTAGGACTCCTAAAAATGGCTTTGCTTGACCAATGTGAAAAGGTGATTGTTTCTGAGCCACAGTTAAGGCCCATGGCCAATATTTGCGCCAAACTTTGGAATGAAAGAGGCTTATTTTGAGCAGCTTTCCATGCAGACGCTCCACACGAGTGCTTACTCTGTTAAACAAAAATATTTATAGTAACTAAATAACCAGTTGGTGAGCATGATTATAATTATTTAGGACGGGTAGAAGGTAGAGATTATTTTGCGTGAAAGGCATTGTTGTTGCACACAAGAATTTCAATGGGCTATATTTCCTTATTCAATATATATAAACTATAACGAAAAAATACTAAAATGGCCACCAGATGTTACAGTCGCCAAACAGTTATTAGGTAAAATTGAAGGTTTCTCAATATATAATAAAACTCGCCTTAGTTTTCAAGATCTGAATAGTGCTTGAGCTTGAACATCTTCATCTTTGCTGAAGATACTATCAGAATAATAGGGGTTTCTGATACCTTTGCAATGATAATTCAGAAATAATTATTTATTGTGTGTAACCACTATAATATTAAACAATGAGTAATGGGGTATCAAAAAATGTTTTGTATGGAGAATTCTGATGCACTGCTAAATTTTACATAAAACAAAAATTTACATAGTGTTAGATATATAAAATGATGATATGGATGCAATTGAAAGGTAAACTATAAAGACATACTTAGTTAAAAAATATAAGTAATATGACAAAGTATATTTATATGTGCATACTTTATTTATAAGAACATTAATTTTGAAGATAATATAATTCATTATAATATAGTGTGTGTGGATGACAAAAGAATACTATACATTAAGTATCTGTAAAACACATTTTATTACCTCCCAACTTTGTTGTAGCGATACAGCTTCTTGTTGCCATCAATATGTACTGCTAAAGGGGTTTTATCACAAGCAGGACACTCATTGTCAGCTTCTCTAATTTTCCTCAGCTCATATTGCTGGAATCGCCATTCGAAGAACACTCTCTTCGAAGTTATACAATTAATGGGTTCGTTCTAGGATATAGAATTTTTAAGATGGTGACATTTAAAATGCATATTATGACGTGTGATAAATAAACAAAAAAAGCATTCCATTTTGTATTTGAACAAAATTAAAAACTAATTATTACTAAATGAAAATACATTACTACAAAATTTTGATAATTTTTGTATTGAAATATAAAACTGAAAGTATTAAGAATAACGGTATCAAAACATACACGCCCACGAGAAGCACCAAAGGATTCCAGTGCAGTGACTAATGCCGAAATGATGTTCCGGGACAATTTTTTTTTATATGGTGCCATGATTCAAGCAGACTGGTGCTGTAGATTGTGCTGCTCTTTCCTAAAGATGAATAGAAACCAGACTTGTGCATGGTTTTGCCTAGTTGTTGATGCTCATATCCACAGTGGCATGTATAGATTGGAGTATAGAGGTCATACCTTCCTGTAGTTTAAAATACAGTGCATTGAGTGGTGTGGCGACTTGCTAAAATAGTGATGTAAAAATTAATATTTATAGCAACAAAAATTCCAAAAATGTAGTGCGATTCAGGAAAATCCTGTAATGGAAATAAAAGGGTAAATTTTAAAGTTTATTTATCCATTATAGTGATGAAGATGCAGAGATTGCTGGAGCTTGAAAATTTTAACTTGCAATCAATGCAGTTGGGGCATGAATTTGGTGGTTGGGCTGGTACAACAGGTTCTGGTAACAAAGAAAAGGAAGACAGTTTGGCAAAATGAGTTTTATGGAAAAGAATTTCAGACTTAATATTTCATCGTTTCTTTGATTGTACAAAATATTGACATTATTCTCCAGATAATGACTGAGAAATTCACAGAAAAGAAACAATCAGACGATTAAATCAATCTATAAAACCAAGTGTCAGGTTTAAACTTTAAGACCTCTCCAAATGTTGTAATGACTGAAATGAAACATGTATTCATTTTATTTTGTTATACCAAGATAATCGTAGCTCTAGACTGGGATTGGGAAGTAGAAGTAATCTTGGAACAAAGTACTGATTTTAGACAGGTATCTTATACTTACTCCAGTGAAGGATATTTCCTTCAGGGCACACAGTTTGTGTCGGGTCTAATGGCTCATAAAAGCCCTGTTTCCAATATAATCTGTGGTGGAAAGGCATGAGAAAATGTTGCATTTGGTAACAAATGTGACACGAAAATGCAAAACAGTTTTCACATTTGATGCCTCACAATTTGTACATTGTACACAAACTTTACCTAATGAAAAAAGGGGTAATTATTTATACTAATTTTAAATACTGTATACCTAACATTTTAAACAGTCTGAAGTCTAAATGTATTAATAGATTGTCATTAATTTGCATATGATGCTTATTATACAACACGTTCTCGCACTTTCGTATAGTCAATATTGACTTATTAAATACGTGCATATGTGACATACTAGTTTACCTTGAAAAGCTTCATAGAAAACACCGACCTTAAATAACCTTCTTAGTATGTTAAGATAAGCATCTTATTGCTTCGTAATTTCAATTATTACTTAACCTATTATAGGTATAGGTTAAGTAATAATTGTAATTACGATGCAATAAGATCCTTATCTTAACATACTAAAAAGGTTAGGTAAGGTCGGTGCTTTCTATGAAGCTTTTCAAGGTAAACTAGTATGTTTAGTATGTCACATATGCACGTATTTAATAAGTCAGTATTGACTGTAAGGAAGTGCGAGAACGGGTTGTAATATACAGTATAACCTTAATGAACACAGCAATATTTAATTTACCTTTATCTGGAACACCCAACTTAGACAATGTCCAATCGAACAGCATTGCCCTGCTTTCTCTCCAATTAATCTCTGCATTTTTTCTTCTTTTTTGCCAGTCAGAAACACTTGGCTGAGAATCTTGAATTTGTTCAAGTTCTGCAGCAAGTGCTTTGAAATATGGGATTACAAATTAGTAAGAAAAATTTGTAAGTGAAAGGAATGATTAGTATAATATGTTAAACAAAATTTCATAGGCATTAAGCACAAGTTTTGTACATAATATTTATGATGTGTGTCCATTAAATAAACCCTCATTTAAATACCAACAAATGATGTTGGGACATACCAACATCAAATGATTCCAAAATTTCTTCACCAACTGCCAAATAACTTTGAGTGTACGTTCTGCCACTAGTAGAATAGCCCGCATTTTGAATGTGTGGTGGTGAAAGTATAGCAGGCAGAATGTCTGGTGGCACATTTGAAGATTTAAGCATGGTACATAATTGCAAATTGTATACAAGTATTATTATTTTCAGACAAATCTCAAGATATTACTATAACTAACCTTATGCTGCAAAGTTGTTTAGTGTTATAGTAATTTAAGCTCCATAATTGTCTAGCATACACTTAAAAATGGGCGAAAATAGGGCAACAAAAATTATTGGAAAGTACACAAGTAACAGCTGTAGAAATATTGTTAAAAAAATAATAGAAGATTACCATCAGATTGGGGAGCAGTTGGTCTTTGTTTTGAATCAATATGTGATACACCCTGTATCTTATCTTTTTTCCGTTTCATGTTTGTCACCTTTATTGAGTTTGGTTCCTCCACGTTTAAGTCTCTCTTCAAGTACTCATTTCTTTGTATCATTGCAGCACGTGCTTTCTGATACTCACGTTCAAGATGTTCTCTAGTCATCA